>VBVR01001606.1:0-28715 GCA_011638315.1 Tetramorium parvispinum | reverse complement strand
GCATATAACCCATGCGACTTCTAACGGCGTAAGCAGAACTTACGTGAAGACAAATTTAAAGTCATTTTTAAAATGGTCTCTAATTTTTTTAAGATCGTTTAAAGTCAATCTTAAAATACTTTAAATTTTCTTAAGCATTTTAGATTAATCTATTACACACTTTAGGTTACTTAACATTTTCTTAAGTAAACTCTTTTTGAAAGATTTTCTTAAGTAAATTTTCTTAAGTAAACTCGATTTGAAAGATTACTTTTAAAAACTTTAGTTATATTTAAAGTAAATTTTTCTAAGGGTTACAATAAACAATTTTTAATTGACATATCTCTATTGAATTTTTCTCATTATTCAATTTTAATGGTATTTTATCTTATATGCGCGTAAAACAGTGCATTGTTGACAATCAATCATAGACTTTTTTCATTCAAAGGTGGTATTGCAAAACAGTCGTTATCTCTTCACGTACATGTTACAACAAATGCATTCAGCACAATGTACGAGTCACTCTCCTCACAAGTGCCTCGGTATAATATCTCGATAAATAAAGCAGGAATTATATCGTACGTATCTTTCAACGCTCTGCGGTCGATTGGCGTAATCGGCATTTATAAAATCTCGCGTAAAAATTCTGAGATCGTTTACGACCACGCGATTCCGCCGCGCCGCGCGCCGGCCGCGGCCGGGGAGAGCTGAGATCGCGGTGTGATTTATTTTATGTATATTCAGATTTCCACCGCCGCGTCGCGGCGGGAGAAGGCGTGTAAAGTATGTACGATAGTAACACGCGGTGCGTATACTTTTCAAAGCTCCAACGGATTTACATCGCCGCACGAACTCGTTCAGTAACTGAGTGAGTGAGTAACAGGTCGCGCGCTCCATACGCGCGTACGTTCGTACAGATAGAGGGAGAGAGAGAGAGAGAGAGTATCGCCATTCGCAGATCGCCGCGGCACGGACGGGTTCGTGCGGCTCTTCTATATGCACCGAAACTGGTTTGCACCTGATACCGGCCTCGCGATCGAATGACGCGTTTCAATGCGCTCTCCCTCTCTCCGATTCTTTTTTGCTTTCGTTTTTCCTCCTCTTCTTGTAACCGCCCTACGGAGATACCGCGTGGATCACGCGAGTGAGTCCCCTCGGGCTCATTTAATTCGTTCTTTCGTATCGTGCACCGCGATGTTTGCTCTCAACCGGGACAAGATATCCCTAGCTGATTGTTAGAATTATCGTTTAACATATTGGAGACGCGCTGTATGTCGTTCGTCCTTTGTCCAGGGCCAATCGGCCGATTAATTGCGCGCTTATGGCCATTTTTTTTATGTTTAAACAGCGAAAGTTGTAAAGATGGTCGATGTTTCGGGTTGCGGGATAAAGGACTACAAGACTTACAAAGCCAACTTGTAAAAGCTTGTTGCGATTTTCCACCTGCGAGATTTCTCTTTCACAATGCACGTTACAATCGAATACTTAGTGTTTTATGATCCGTAGATAATTAATGTCCACGAGCTATCTTGCAACTCGTGTTAAAATGGCTCTCACGTATCTAGTGTTGTTCACTGGAATAATTCTTGAAGCAAAGTAAAATTTGCAATACTTAGAATTAGCCAAGTGAGTTGAGCGTAGCTTTATCTGGATACATTTAATCATATAGAATATGCGTGACAAATAACAAACAATCATTTGTGCATACCTGCCATATCCGAAAAGTTTGAATCTGCTTTCTTCAACGTCAAATCAAGAGTAGCTCGTTATGTTATATTTCTCTCAGCATGAATGATTCCATTAAGAACGTGAGTGAGTTGGTGCTAATTCGAGAAGACCGTTCGTCGAAAGGTCAATTCTCGGAGCGGCTCGAGTTTAAGTTAACAAAAAAGCATGAACCCCTTCCGTCAAGTATACTTGTAGCTTCGATGTTACGAAAAAATAATAAGTAACGTGTGTGTCAATCGCGGTACAGGGAAACCGGATCCTTGCGATTTCTCTTTTTGGCGAGGGCCTCGCCTCGCCTCGCAAGAAACGTCTTGCCGTCCATCGCGAGTACTTGGAAGGTAATTTCTGTTATCAATGTAATATTCTGCAGCGAGAAGCCCCGGAAATGGCTCATTGACTCTCGCCGCGCCGCTCATTGGTACATCCGGCGCGATGCTTGCTGGTACACAATATAACTTGATATACTCGAAAGTGGAACAAAAGAGTCTCTACGTGATGTGTACCGCCTCTGAAATTCAGAGTCTGAATTCGTGTGCCCGCCTGAGGAGTACCTAACCGTCGATAATTGCGTCGCTTCCTTTTAACGCTGCCGCCCGTCTCTACCTTCGCGATTGCGCGCCATTTCCTCGTTTTCTCGATAGCTTAAAAAAAAAAACAGGTCTGTGTACAGAATTGTTGTTTGATAATAGATATTTTTTCTATTCGTAAACTGAACAATATTTTCCTTCTTTTGTGAAAGAAAAGATGAAACGTTTTCCTTCATTATTAAAGTTGAATTGAAAGAGTTTTTTTACTCAGATATTTACTTAGAGTTTTTGAAGCTTTAATATTAAACACTTAATAATATCATGACGGTTTTAGATATAAAAAGAAATAATGGAATAATTGCGAGGAAAGTATTAATAGTTGATTCAACTCCTTTCAATTCTAATTCCAATTTCTCTATTTTAGAGTCTGTTTGGTTTTAGCGATTTCTATTTTAGACATCCTGTAAAAATCATAATCAAGTAGAAGATTGCGATCCATTTTTCATTCTGCAAATAGCTTCAAAGTGTTACCTCTCTTAATGGTTGAATGAATGTATTTAGAACCATACGCTGCGTGTGGTATGTAGCCTGCACAAACCATATTGCTCGTGAGTTGTACAATACGATCATTTATTATTGCATTTTTTGCAATTGCTTCGTGCAACACTATCTCGAGTTGCTTTATTACGTTGGCCACGCGCAATGGATTTTACTCTCCGATTAACTCAATCTCGCTTTCCACTTACAATCCATTTATCTTAACGCTACACCATGTTTGAGAGCCACGGAACGTACGCCGATATATCTTCGATGTCATGAGTGTCATTCGGTATAGATTTGGCAGTGCCGTTTGAACTTTCGAACGGATCACTTATCTTCAGAGACAAGTTTTTAGAAACTAAGTTTCTCGTCGTTTACAAACTACTTGCATAGTAGACATATTTCTGCTTTAGAATTTGCCTCTCTTAATTTTTGCCGATCAAAGACTATTTGCAATGTAATCACGTTATTTTCCGTCTATTTAATTATAAAATAAATAAATTAAATAAATAAATAAATAAATAAATTAAATATTAATTAACCGGTAAAATTATTATTGTACATTCCTATCTCGATTTATTCAAGATGTTTAAAAAATATTGATAATTCAAAAGAGTGTGACTTTGATTATTCTAATAATCATCTCCGCGGTAAGCCTCTTACAATTAGTATTAAATTTCTTACATCTACAAAATGTAAAGATAACGAAATTTTTTAACTGCATAATATATCTGCAATTTGCAAGATTGTACGATCCAACGCTACAGGCGTCTCAGCTTACCAAAAATAAAAGCCACGTAAGACAGGTTGGAAAATAAAATGTCATGATTGCTGAAATCGAATCTGCGTAATAAAATATTCTCAAGACTGCAAAAATATCGGGCAGTCGATATACAAGTCTAACTTATATGGGGAAAGGGTACATCTCGAATATCGCATTCATGATATTTGATTTAATGTACGCACGCATATTACAAATGCACTTACAAACTGATTTTTCATTCAAATCAGAGGCAGAGAAACAGCTTAAAAACATACAACTACTATATCAAGCAATATTTTAATCTATGTAAACTTTTTATATTTACATATTTATTTTACATAAATACTTATTATGTCTCATGTTATTTTAATTTTTGAATCTTTAATGCCGATTGTTATGTACAGAAATGTCTAAATTATTACAAGATATTTTAGTTAATCTTTCTACAAAGCAAATATGAATATCATGTATGAATATTTACTTTTAGTATTCATAGTGCGTTATTTCTAAATTGTAATTTTTCCACTACGAGAGCTCGTATATGAAACTTGAGGCTCATAACGTTTTTCCGGAGTCTTCAATTACTTCATCAAGCATATGGTTCGTTATTAACCGGCATTTAAGCTCTCTCATGTCTCAACATTCAAAAACGCATGGCGATTTATACGCTCTCTCGGTGCATATGTAAATATAACGTGCGTGCAGTAAACGGAGGCAAAGCCCGCGGCGGAAAACGGCAAATGTTTCGTCGTCGGTGAGGAGTAAAGTCCGTCTGATGTTCACGGTTAATCCTTGGCAAGGTGCGCATAATTCCCGTCAGTTCCGCTGCACAACCTAACGCATTGTCGCAGTGGTACCGGTGGCGATGCCCAAGCGCGTTGTTACAGAGCCGTCTAGTTTAATTTAATTTATTGTACGCCAATGCATATAGTGTCCGCAAGTTTAATGATATCAAAAACATGGAATGCCTGAGATCCTTAATCCTTAATTATGTGATATTTAAACGATTTCAACGCGCTATATCATATTTAGCTTATAATCATTTGACTATTCTCTCTTATAAAATAAAATCGATAATATGACAATTTTGACATTATCTGTAATAGTTTATAACATTTAAATAATGTTATTACGATTCATACCGATGAGATTATTAAATATTTTATTGGATGCGAATCAAAATTTTGAAAGTAATGTAAATTCCCAACTACTACATAATGCAATTATTCATGTGATTTAATGAAATCTAACATTAGTGACGGATAATAATAGTGGTATTATATGCCAATTAAATATTCGACATTTAATGGCTCGTAATGTTGAAATATTGGTGTAATTAAATTTTATTCTCTATGATCCATTTATTATAATACGATTGTCGCGCATGTATGTACACGTAGATTTTATGATTTGATCAGAAAGCATCGCTAATGATGTACCGATCAATTCTATTACGATGTGTTTATTACACAATGCCATGGGTTAATGATCAGTAATATTTCGAATATATATATATTATACCCAAGACGCGTACTAGTAGTACCTATAGTACACAAAAAAGTTTTGCATAGTTGTCTGAGTATAGACTGACTGATGAAATTTATAAACTGTAAGTGCACCTGATGGAATTATAATACTTTCATCGAAATATTTGTATTATAAATAATTGAAATTCTTGCACAAATGTCAAACTTTAACTTTTTTTTTTAATTATTAGATATATAAATTTAATGGAAAATTCCATCAAATAATTATATGATAATTCGCGAATAATTTGTTTCCAGATTATATAACTCTTGATGATTTGAAAAATATAAACTTTAGTATTTGAAAAGTAAATTGAAAAGAAAAAAAAAAAATAGTATTTGAAAAGTAAAAAGGAAATATTTGAAATTATATGCGAGGCGCTCTCTTTCTCTCTCTCTCTCTCTCTCTCTCTCTCTCTCTCTCTATCTCTATCTCTCTTTTTCTTTCTTTCTTTCTCTAATTTTTACACTCATCAATTTGCATCTAAAACGACATATCAATTTGAGTACTCTAATTGTTTTTGTCAATCTCCTTGATCGACGTGATTGTCAGGTAATTTTCGATATTTAAATGAAGGGTATTTTTCTGGGACATCGTGACGAAAATTGACGAAAATCATTTGGAGACGACTGTCCATCGCGAATTTTGTAACGGCATATCGTCTCGTGATAGTTACCGCGCCGCTGGGCCCCGAGTTTAATAATCAATAATTTCCCCCTGGCGGCCCCGGAGTTGCACGTGTACGGACCGTGCCGCGATCGTGTCGGACTTGCCGCGAGAATTTTGTCCGTCGTCGATCGTTCTCGCGAACGGTGCAGCGCCTCGTCGTCTGGACGATACTTTTGCGACGACCTCTCCCTTCGAAACTCGGCCTCTCCGCTCTTTATCGTGGTCGTTTTATTTGACAAACAGCGTCCGAGCTATGCACACTTCCTCCGGGAATCTTGGCTTTCATCCGAGCTGTTACAGTGTTCTCCATTTTCAATACCTCGTACCCCCGGGCCGCCGATCTATATTATCGTCGCCAGATTCGTCGTCAGAAATTGGTGAGGACGAGAGGCTAAAAAGTAATGGTTGTTAAATTCAGTTTATTACTACGGCCGTGTAATAATCTCTAGGACATTGCTTCGCCACTTGCGAAAAATTGCAAAACACGTATTGTCGAAATATTTTCTGACTTTTAAGCGAATCGCCATCTTGATTATGGTGATCTATATATAAAATATATAACATTTTTCAAGAAATTATTTTAATTTTTCTAATCTTATTAATTATATGAGGATATCTGGAAAAAAAATTATTGTACTTGGAAATGCTATACTCACCGAGAAAAAGGTAAAAAAAAAACGAAATTAAATCTTCTTTTGATAAAATGCGACACTTCCGATTTCACCTGAGCGGGTTGATTTGGTATCGGGTGACCAATCGGCTGCCGCTTGCAAGATGTTGCGACGCCTAAGGGGCCCAAGAATTGACCTGCGACCTCGTTCTCCTGTTGCCTCATTGTTTTCGAAGCGATAGCTCAAACCACTAGTCGCGAACTTTTATTGAAGAGCGCACCGATTATGTTTTTTCGAAATGAGAGACGAAATTCCTTATTTTACTTTGTGTTCGATCAGTGCGGATTGATTACTTTGCAAGTACAACGTATGAAATATTATTTCTTATGAATATTACTCGAATCGTAGAAAAAGAAATTTAATTATTGAATTTAACTTGGATTTTGAAGTATTGAAATTTGATATTGAAATTAATCCTACGCACATCTCTAGTTTTAATCCTTTGTTTCTACTATTTCGCATGAAATCTCGATTTCTCTTATTGTGATACATCATACATTCATTGTACATCCAATTCTTTATTACGCATCATCTCACAGCGTGTACTAGAATCTGCTTTTAATGCATTCGCTGTTATCACGTTATACATGTTACCCACAGGTGCAACCTATATTCCTGATGTTATTTGCATGGCGACGTGATAAAATCTCGCTCGCATGTGCACCAGGATATACAGGAAACCCGAGCAGATCCCCTCTGTCACTTGATACTATCAATTCGTCGTTAACGAGTTTATTCGCCGCATTTCTATTATATCGAGTGTACAACGTCATTTTACACCCTATATTTAATCATTTGAAAATCATGTGTAGTAAATGATAAAGGATAAATTGCAAACATGTTTGATATTTTATGCTAAAAGAAAGATTGATTTCAAAGAATGATTTCGTTTCTCCAGAGGAATTAGATATAATTTAAAATCATTACGTGCGATTTTTATTCTCTCTCTTTATTGCTTTAGCGATATATATGTATACTTTCATCTGGAAAGAAACCACGTATTTCTTTTTCATCTCAGTGGTATCGTTGAGTCGTTTCATTATTTTCTATTGTAATCCCATGGTGTACGTAGCTTTCGCGGTTACATGGTTACCTGTCCGCCTTCCTCGAGTGCAGGTGCAGTCGATATTTACCATGTTATTTACAATTTACGCGTTGAAAGCGATAAGATCGGCCGTGCGTGTTTGTAAGTGGAGAACGGACGTGTCAGTATTGAAAATATGGAACGATATTTTATTATGCTCCTCCTATTATGGGAATTGTGTGTGCCTAGTTTTGTTTCTTTTGCAAACCGATCTCTTTTATCTTTAATTCTTTCGGTCTTTATATATCATTATAATTTCAGCTCTACAATTTTTCGAAAATTCGAGCCGCACAATAACACAATTGTAGATTTTATGTAGAAAGATTGTTCTCATTGGCAGCCACGCGAATAGCACACCGCACGATCTAGTACATTAATTTCGCTTATCACTAGGTGTGAGAGAGAGAGAGAGAGAGAGAAATTATTACAAAAGGTCCTTTGCCGCATACGCTCTCTCGACGATGTTTGCTCGCCCTTTAATCGAACGGTTTACTTTATTGCTCGTGTAATTACTGTAAATTATTGACGTTTAATTCCCGATTTACCGCACTTAACGCTCCGATAACGACGACTTCAGCGATCTTACTTGCGCGCTCTGGCGATAGTTGCGCCGCGTTACAATATTACACCTGGACTTAATGCGACCACCTTATCGTTAAATGTCTACTTAAGGGTTATGCGGAAACCTTAATACGGGAATTAATAGATCGCATAACGTGTGTTTCGAGAATCAGCATATTTATTACAGTCATTGTATGACTATTTGAGACAAGATACAAATTGATATACCATGATAAGAATGATACGGGCAATTTTATCATTTTTGCGAAATTTTTATCGTTTACTCATTGAATGTGAGAGAATTTAATTCCAATGATATTTGTTATTCATACATATAAATATAATTTAGATACATTATAACCAAGATTCAATATTAATCTAAATTCAGTAGGCACGTCATATTTTTTTGTTTCATTAAATCTATAGATTATTCTTTAATGACAAAAGACATATTAGATTGAATTTATTTGATCAATTTCTTATAATGTATTTATAATCGACGACTAACACATTCGATTAAGCACGTGAGAACGATCTGACTATCTGCAAAATTAGCGGTGACGCTCGAACGGGAAATTATTAATAATTATCGATATGGACTAAAGTATATATCGATCGATCGAGGCTTAATAGCTCAATTAGCGAGATAAGCACTCTCGGTAAAGTTCATCAGAAAAATTGCATGTCCGCGCGACACGTGTTCACCAGCACCATTTGTCTAATTAATGCACGCTGCAACGTAATCGCGCCGCGTCTCTATCTCTTCTTAGAACGCGTGAATGAATCATCGAAAGAGGTAACCGTTCCTACGGCAAACGTTATCATTAGCGAACAATTAGTCAAGATACAAATCGGCCATGCATATGCCATTAAATCATATGCTACGCTACGAAGCTTCTAGTGCGGTCGACGCGCATCAGCGCGAATGACCGGTTATCCTTAGAAAGGAATATCTAGATAATTTAAATGTATCTCGGCCGGTTAAACTTATTGTTTTATCGTACAATTGTATTATATTGCAAACGCGTTGCCACTTTTACAAAAGTGGGCTACTTATAATCGACTTATAATCGAGTGTAAAAAGTGCATATTAAAAGCATAAGATTATTATAATATAAATGACTACTAGTTATCGAGTAGAGTGCCACTTTAATAAAAAAATATAAATATAGTAGTTACAAGCTCTGATAATATTTTATTGTCAATTTTGAGAAAAAGATACATTTATATTATTTGAGATGACCATGGACGCACATAGAAAAAGGGTGTACTGTTCATTTGCTGGTGCATCAAGTTTCACTTGTCGAATGCGATTCCATTCTCTCGTTTTTACTTGTCGTTTTCTGCCTCCGTATCTTTGATTTTTTTCCGCGCCTTTTCCCTCGTCCTTCGCAGTCCGGAATAGCTTCTGATAATCGCAGTGGTGCGGCGGCGTAGCCGGGACGGCTCGTTACCTTTACAAATCGAGCCGGCCGATCAGATTCGCGCCGGATGTGCAACAGGTGAAATTACATGTCGGGAAAATTGCCGATCGTCGATCTCCTCGCTTCTTCTCCGACTAGATTCTTCCTCCTTTCTAAACGTCTCGTGGGTCTCCTCTCTAATTGCTGATCCGTTACAACGAAACTTTCCTCTTTTTCTTAATCTTTACCAACATTGCTAATATTTAAAAATTCACTTAATGTTTAAATGTAAATTTCAATATGTCTGGATTATTTACTGGTATTGGTATGGTTATTGACTCAAAATAGCACTTGTCGCACTCTCTCTCTCTCTCTCTCTCTTTATAGCAATAATCATTGATATATCGAACATTGGATTGGTCGTTGAAACGACGATCTAATCGAGATCAATTAAATTGTATCCGCGACTACAGACACATATGTATACATATAACGAACATGCAGCGAACATTGCTAGATATCATACGCCAAGAGCATTAATTTGGATTTCATGGTGAACGATGCGCAACTTGGATTAGCTTGGAGCACTGTCGTGTCCCGTTATTTTGCGTATCGGAAATTAGTATCGCGAAGATACGCAGCGTAGATAGGCGCGTTCGCTATTCCCATTAATCACATGAGTCATGTCCGTTCATGAACCGAATATCGAGCATTATGGCATTATAGAAACGATTTAGCTTCAACATGCGGGGGTCGCGCACCCGACACGAACGTGATTTAATACATGTTTTGCAGTCTGCAGTCGTGAGCACCACGCCCGTTTCAACGGGCCGGCACACGCCAGCCCTGACCTTTTCCATCCTCCGCTCGTTCCGCGTAAGATCGAGAGAAATTGCGGCTTCCAGTCGCGATTGGCGCGAGTGATGCCTTTCGACGACGAGCCGAATTCCGGCGAGTACATCATTTGCCATGGGTCCGGCCCGGCCCGGCCCGGCCTTTTCATAGAAATTAATTAAAAGTAATACGTTTTCATCATCGAAGCGTTTCGTTCCCCGTGGTTTTGCTCGGTACGCTTGGGAAGAGCGTAATCCCGATGTAACGAGTCACGCTCGAACACATCTTTTTTACTGGTCAATTTAATTATAATAACCGCCTCGATGACTCGTTTCAGCACATTATTTTTATATCTGACAAACATTTTTCTAAATACAATCTAAAATTCAAGCATGTGATATATTGCAATAGTATTATTGCAAATGATATTCTATCAGTTGTGAAGAAACGATTATAAATAAGAATGTGATAGGGATAAATTTATCTCCCGAAATAAAATATTTATTGTATAATAAAATATTAACAAAAATTAATAACACAATTCATTATATATATATATATATTTATAATATAAATAGATAGGATAGTAAAATTAAAATCGAATAAATAATTTACAAAGGTAAATGGATTTCATAAAAATATGCATGAACAAAAATACAAACGAGAAACTGGATTAAGGCTAGAATAAATTATTCGCTATGAAGGTAATAGTTGTTGCAAAATGCGGCTGTTATAATAATCCATTTATGACATTTAGATTTATTTCAGATTAGCTAAAGGAGTTTCCGTTAATAGCAATTATTAAGTTGAACATAATCTTTCTTAAGCAGAAATTGTGACTTAATTTTGATTTATTCAAAAATTTCGGCTTTGATTTTATTATATAATGCAGTGAAGTCATCTTTAAATACAAAAGTCATTCTCTTTGATAATATTACAGCTAGTTATGATTACGGAATATTAATTAATGGGTCGCTACCGCGTCGTTACATTCATTAGATCGATTGCGAATTATTCGAAAGTCGTCCCTTTGATGGGAATCAAGGCGCGATCAGTTCCCACAGTAAATTACCGCTACCCTCCGCAGTCACCATTTTCATCATCCCTAATCCATCTATTTCGTTGACAAGTGGTCATATCTGGTCGATAGTAATACGCGCGGCTGCAACTCATCCATATATTCATGCTCGATTACAATGATCATGCGTTCGATCATACATGTATTTGATCGCAAAACGATTACAATAGAAAGAGAACACAATTATTATGTGATAATTTTAAATAATTTAACCAAGTTGGATATTTCTCTCAATCTTGTGTGAATTTATAAAAATATAATTCCTTGTTAAAATATTTCTTTATCAAAAAGTAAAATGAAGCTTCCAGGATATAATAAATAAATTAACAAAACTGTATTGTTTGTAAATAAAAGGTATAGATGAAAGAATTTTTAAGAATGTCATTAGTTAACAATTTATTGAAATATTAACTATTTATAGATTTACCAAAAAATTTTATGCATTCGTGGTAGCTGTGTTGTGCGTACCGTGTGTACCGTGTATACGCATAAAGGACCTTGATTCGGCAGGCACGCGTGTCGCTGCACGTGTGAGCGGAGCTTCCGGCGAGTGTCGCTGCACGCTTCTTAAAAGCCCGCTGCACGCGTGGCCGTGCGCAGTCACGTATAGGGGTCTCGCGGGTTCCCACGGACGGATGTGCATCGTAGTACGTATGTACACCCACGGGGAACGGAGCGTCGTTGTTAACCGAATCATTCGGTCACATGCCACGGGGTTGCCGACCCACAGAAGCGCGGGCCCCTTCTTCACGCCCTCGTGCACGCACGACACACGCTACCGCCACCGACGACGACGACGACTCGGTCGCCTCGTTGACTTGCGCTATACCGAGCGCAGGTGGTGGTCGAGAACGAGGGGTGTCTCTCTCTCTCTCTCTCTCTCTCTCTCTCTCGCTAATATATGCAAAATGCATACAGATATCTCGCGAGACCGAGTTTTAGTAGGCTAGGATTAAGTGAGATATCGACGAAAATATAGGAAAACGGTAGAGAATGATGGGAATAATAAATAATAATACATAAAGAATAAATTGTGTGTCTCAACAATATGTGAATCATATTTTCGGGATTTTCGCTATATTGCACAGTATACAATATAATTTTTTTTTTTCGAAAGATGTACGTTATTCTTTAAAGCAATAAGACGTTGCTTGCAGATTGCCGGCGAGAATCTTTACCAGTTTTTCTTACGATATTTCCATCCACGCATGATCAGATTCCGTGGTTACGGTAAAACCGAACACCGCCTCGCGAAACGGTATCCATTTGTGTATAGTAGCTAGGAAGCATGCGTTCGAAAAGAAAGTGATTAGGTCGATTTCGCACAATTTTCCGGTCTCTACGATTGGAAACGCGAATCGTTTTCACGGTAATTAACCCGGTACACCCAAGACTCATTAAATCTTTCCGAACGCGAATCCAGATACTAATCCATCCTTTTAATATAGTTCCGTAAATAATTATAAAAATATATAAAGATAATTTTTATAAATGAATTTAATTGCCCGACATTCTGGCAATGAGTTATGATTTATTACAAGACGAATTATTTTTGAACAATCGTTCAAGTCCTTCAAAACCACTGAGAAGAGTCATTAATTCAATTTCTATTGACACTTGAATGTGTTATTAATGATACAAACGCTGTGGCATTACTCTTAATAGAAATCATATATTTGGACACGGATCTGCCTCGCCGATCGGTACGAAGAACGATTTATCACTCGATTCGTTGAATATTCAAATCATATATTCAGTTATGCATCTAACTCACGGATTGCGAAACAGATATTTAGACATATTTAACTGCTTCTTCGATTGGCGAGCGCTGTTGCTGGTTCTCTAGACTCAGGCGACACTTTTGAGACATTACATTTAATTGAAGGTGTCAGTCCGATTTTACGAGGCACTGATAAATTAAAAGTCTCAAAAATTGAACGTAATCGAACGTACTTAAAAATATGCCATCGAACCATCGCACGCGTATTTTTGTACTTTATAAAGTTGTTTTACGTGCACTTGAGCATAATTGAGGCATAATTGAGCTCATTTATACCATTTTTTCATACCATTAATTTACGCTTCTGCAATTATTTGCCTTTTGAAAGAAGGATATTTCTCTGCGTTTTCATTATACGGCGCAAAGCTGAACGCGTGTGCCTGCATATTCATACACAATCATTTCTTTGTTGTGTAAAACAAATCGTGGAGGGCCACGCACGCATTCCCTGCCTTTTACCTGCCAGAAAAGAAATAAGAGTAATTTCACACTTTTGTTCTCTTCTTTCGGTACGTTTCTCCCTTGTTTTACACGTTGTCCGGCCGCTGGCTGATTCTAATATATATGCAGATTGCGGATACAAGATCTATCTGGATTTATATATGTTGCAGTTTTCTTTTGTCAAGTTTGTGTCGCTTTAAATTAGAATGTACTCAAGTACATACGTACAACTCCAAAATTATTATATTTATGAAAAAGTTGGCGAATGTACATTCTTTACGTCGATTTATTTATCGAGAAACAGTGCATTCTTTTCTCTCTCTCTCTCTCTTAAATATTCTGCATACGGATATAGCTTTAATAAATTATGATAAATTTAACTGTTTTGTAATAAGAAGAAATGTACGTGTTATTTCTAGTGACATCTCCAACGTTAGCTAAATTTCGAAAACTCGCTAATGTTATTTCAAATGATAGGAATACATTTGTTATGTATTTATTAATGTCGATTTCTATCTTTAATATGATATATCCAGAACCGATCCTTCTAAACTGTCAAAATGCTAGCGTTCCGTAGCGTTATTCCAATTTCCCTGATGCGGCTTATAAGAAGCACTTGTTGGCAGTTGTATCGGATCGCGGTTCGGTTATACAAGGGTGGAACGCATCGAACGCCGATCGCACAGTGCGAACACCGTTCAGCCTCACGCAGGAGATACGATCTCGCGCATATAGGAACAGCAACGTCCTCGGTCTCGGTCTCGGTCTCGGTCTCGGTCTCGGGCTCGGGCTCGGTCTCGGGCTTGTGCTCGGGCTTGGGCTCCCTCCAGGCGTAAGCCGGCTACGCCATTAAGCTGGAATTCAGGTGTATTAACGATGCTGGACCGCGCGCGGCAGGTACGTAGCGACCACCCGTGGCCACCCGGTAGCACACTAATGGCAACGCTACGGCGGAACCGTTCGTTAGAGAGATTTTATTTCGCCTATCTTACGCGCGCGCTCGCGCGTTCCGAGCAACACGACGTTTACCGTCGGCGCAACACGAGGTCCAGTGGGAAAGGGTTACGGGCCGCAATTGTGTACGATTGCGTCGCGCTCGTACTCACGGAACGTTACCCTGATTGCCACAGCCTCGATGAGGTCGACTGAGAGGCTTTCGTGGTACCGTGATGTTTTACAAAGTGCCTCGAGATTACTGCCATTCCATTAATTACTGTATTAACGTGCTCTCCCCAACCGGACGGGATTTGAAACCTGACGGGGATATTAATCCGATTGCCGCAACTTCGACCGATGGTGAAATTATGCGAGAGGATTTTACGGTATTTCAAGTGATATCACGCGATATTATTCATATACTTTTAATTATTTTTATTAATTTTTTACTGAAGGCTTTGATAATATACGAAAATTCTATATCTCTAATTGGGAAAGATTATGGGCCAAAATGAGCAAATTATGTGCTAGAGATGTTGAATAAAAATTTTATTTTCTAGCAGAGAGAAGTAAAGAGTTCTAAGTTGTGGAACATTCGATTTTCACAAAAGTCTCTTCAGCATAATAAATATTACAATAAATACAAGACGTTAAATCATAAAATTAATCATTACAAATTACGCGATGACAAAGATCACGAAAAAGGTCCATGAATTATGAATGCAGGTTCACAAAATGTCACATCTGCAGATTGTGCAGAGTTTAACGGTAATAGTAGAAATTAAATGGATAAAAGATTGAAATTATAAGAGAATATAAGTGAGTTATACATATGTATCAAAATTAAAACCAAGTCCATAAAAAATTCATCTGTATCTCTACGTGAGCCTATTCATTGTATATATCTCTCCCGGAACAAATTGCGTCGAAGCGAAAACTAATCCCGCGAGAATATAAGCAGGCTGCATTGAGCCTCTATGCTCTTATTTGAACTCGAGGCTAAGCGGCATCGTCGTTATCGAGAAATTCCAACGACGGTTCCACAGGTGTTCCACACGCGTAAATAAATGAAGGTCCGTGCATTCATTGCATTATTTATTTCTCCGTCGTAAAAAGATTCCATCGTCGATGGAATATCCTTATAATGATTATCCTTGTTTATGTGAAATATAAAGTGATTTTGTTTTTAGCGTGCAGCGATTTATAAATATGATACCAAAAAAACCACTTATAATTTGAAGACGCAAGATTACATATTATTAGATTTTTTTTATACCTATGTGTATTTTTTGTATACATATGCCCGATGACACTCGAACACGACAATTGCAATAATAAAAGTTGTGCGAACAAGTATGTTATATAACTAAGCCTTTGTATAAAAAGATGAAATTATACAACTTTTACCTAAATTATAAGAATTATGCGATACAACATTTCCATTACATTCGTATTTTTATTTCGTGTTTCAGGTGGTTCTGCCATTTCGACGATGATAATTACGTGAACGTGCCGCGCCTACTGAAGCTTCTGGACAATTATAATCCTCGCGAGGATTGGTATCTCGGCAAGCCCTCGATACCTGCGCCCTTAGAGATCATCAGGCAGAGTCCGGAGCCGCAGAAACGACCAGTGAGTATAGATTGATTGCACTTTATTTTTTCTTATACTTTCCGTTTCGTCTTTCAATATGTTTGTACGTGGGTTCGCTGTTTAAAAAAGTTTGTCCAAAAACGACAAGTAATAACATGTAAGCAGTGCATAATATAATTCTGATTACTCGCAAAAATGTTCTGTATAGTTGTTTGGATTTAGCGATCCTACTGTAGACACATATATCTATAGACATCCGTAAGATTGCGATATGAACGTATGTATTATTTTCTCTGTGTGTCAGATTTATTTATTTAAATGCACGGAAAAACAAATTAGTTGCCGTAGCTAAAAACTGCGTGTGGTAGCTAAATTTCAGTCGTAAAATATGGACTGCTACCACCTTAGCTGTGGCACCTAATTCATTTTAGTTGAAAGTGTTCGTTACTAGATACATAAGATTTAGCTACAGTATATATTAAAGTTAGTTGTAGCATGCATACTTTATGTATGTGGAAGACACAACTGTTTTGCTGTCGCATGCATATAATATTATTGTAATATTACGCAAATATAAAAAATGTTTAATTCAGAACATTATATGTTCTGAATCTCTTAAAACATATTTAGTATTATAACTACGTTTCAAGAAGTTATAATCAGTAGTTATGGCTAACAGCCATGAGCTGCAGAAAAATCTAAGAACTTTGCTGGAGGTCCCCCTCTTATAGGAAACGTGGATGATTTTTACATGCGAGAAAAATCACCGCCTAGCGGCGGCGCCTCATACTACGCTTGCCGCTACATTACATTAAAAATTCGTCGATTTTTATGTCCTTGACATATCGGTTAGTTCTGACAGCTATTTCTAAATTGCTGCACAGTATGATCCTTACAGACATACCAAATTTACGTTTTAGACGCTACAGCAAACCGTTTTGTTATGGTTTACATATTTATAGTTACGGCAGCAAATATTGTTTTAGCAAACGATGATTAGCTACGGTGACAAACATTTTTCTTTCCGTGTATAGAGTTAGAAATGATGCTCGAACTATTGGGTGCACTTCGACAATGCACCGATCCGCCAACGAGAGGAGAGATGCAACACCGGGGTATAATAATCGTCCGTGGTCGCGCTCTCGCGGTCGAGAGAGTCTCGTCGCGACGCGACGACGGCGACAGCGAATTTCACGGTCAATCGGGTCCATTTTCTTTCCACAACTCGCCGCGGCGGTCTCTCCTCTCGATTTCGGGCGCACGTGTGAACGCGCGTATGACGCGCGCTGCCTGGAACAATATATGATTCATTTCACGGCTCGTTAGCGAAAACCGCCGCGCGCGTTCGTCCGGTCGCGCTTCGCCGAGCGTGCCGGAAGGGCGAGCGGAAAAAATGCCGTCTTCTCCGAGAGCTTTCCGAGCCTTCCTACATGCATGCGTCGCCGCAAGGCGACTACACCTCGGATCACGTAAGACCGATTTACACACCCTACTAGTCGGGCTCGAGGTTTCGGCCGAGTAACCTGACTCGATGGACTCGAATGTGTCAATACGTGCTCGACCACTCGAGCGTGTGTACATACACACGTCCGAAAGTCGTTTCAGCTGCCGCTAGTGTGTGTAAACTGGGCATTACCGAGACGCCAAACACGCACTTTCTCCCTTTTGCAACCCCGAGAAATCTCCGCTGCTGCTGCGCCCTCGGAATTTTCTATTTCGTTGAAAGAGAGATGCGTGTCTCGTGAAGTCGTGTGATGCAAGATATTGTTTTATGTTCATGATAATTCCTTTTAAATGTTTTATGTATTTAATGCTACACTGTTAAACTTATAGTGTTAAATACTCAATTTGAGTCATTTTTAACTATAGCAAAGGTCGCCACTGCTTCTACTCAATATTTCATTAATTTTGACTAAAAGGAAGGTAAAATTTTGACTAACGTACAATTTAAATTAGTTAAATTAACAACATATTAAATAAGGCTTACTCAATATGTCGCTAATTTTATCTCATAGTTTTAGTTAAATTAACCGAATATTAGGAGCAGTGGCAACCCACAAGAGCTTACAGCGTAAGTTATTTCTAAGAGAATTGAAAAAAATAAAATGACTTTGTAGATTCTGTCATCGCATATAAAACTGAATATTATCATTAATACTGTACTAATATTATAGCACACCTAACAATTTGCTAACGGGAAAACGTATTACTTTATTCAAGTGTTAACGTATCATCTATTCATTAGAATAGTCAGATAACAGAAGATTAACGAACTTTCCGAAGCTGAAGTGCGCATCGATCAATCGCGCTGAAGTTCTGCAAACAGGCGTGGCAGCAGCAATTACCGGCTTCGTTTACCGCGACTGAAGTACGCGCCCGAGTGTGGGGGTGCTCTCTGTTGAACGACAACGTCAAACGCATCGCAACGCGAGGGTGCGATGCGTCTTTGGGCGTGCCCGCACCCCCGCATATTTATTCCGTCGGCATCTTTTGCGGGCGTGCCACCCCTCGTTCGCGCACGACAACCCTCGAATGCAGCTCCGACTGTTCTCTCTTTTTTTCTCCCCTCTCTTTTATATTTTCTCGTTTTTATTTTTTAAACCAATAGTTAGTCGCGCGTATGTCCCCTTTTGTCGTAAATAGCCGCGTGCGAGAATTTACCGCAGTAGAGTGCTAGCGGAAAAGTGCAGGGCGCGTTTAAATGAGCATCGGTAATTTGCTATGAAACTCGCACGGTGCATCGAATGTGACGACCTCCTATATTTTCGCGCGCAAATTCGCGGCACGTCGATCGCGATTATTTAATTTATCGGCCTCGCTGGACACGAGTACTTCCGGTTTAACAAATGTCACGTAATATAAATTACATATTATATATACATGTCATCGCCCTATCAAATTGTCAATTGTCATCAAATTGTTCTGTATTATATTCTGCATTATATTCTATATTGATTGACAATAAATAAATAAAACCCGTAATGTTCTCATCATTCGCCTATATACCTATTCAATAAACTTTTCAACGCTAAAACGTTGACAATTAGCTTACGGTTAGCGAATTGAAGTACAAAGAATTATGACTCGAGATCACGGATTCTTCGTTTTACAATCATGCTTTATGAAACGGTGGTCTCGATCATCGAGTGTCGGCGAAATTTACGCTCTCGTTATGCGACGCGAGATTCGCCAAGAGCATAAATCTCGTTTGATTAACGACAAGCGCTTAAGGATCGACGCTGACGAGCTTTGTAAGGGCTGGGACACCCGGAAGATCGCGCGGATATGAGAAGCGACGAGATGACGCGCCATTCATCGAAATCCACGGATTTACGACGCGCCTTTTATGTCAAACGAGCCGCAAATCCTCGACGATGAAACAACTATAACATATGGGACACGTGGACCATTTTTCCTTCATACACGAGAAATTCCTTGTGACATAAAGAAAATAATTCCGTAACGGAAATAGACGTTGCATATTTTTGTAACATAAAAACTCTTTTTAATGATAAAAAAATACGAGCTAGACTAAATTAAAATCAAGATTAATTCGCCAATTATTAAAAGTTTCTAATTTATATTTATCGAACTTTTACAGATTATTAATTGAAAAAGTTTCAAATATATTTCACTGTTATTAATTTTAATAATTGATTCTTCTTAATATTATCAGTGTATCATAATCGAGCGGAATAAGAATTTTCAATAATTATTGAATGTTTTTCCTAGAGAATTCCATCAGTATGATTCAATTTCAAAATGGATTAAAGTGGATAAGTTTTACTTGAACTTAGCTAATTTATCTTCATTTTTCGCGTCAAAATTTATTATTTTATCCACGGATGAAAAAATCGCGATAGTCCTATCAGTTACTACTATCTTCTTTCTACTATATTATTTGTAACGACAAAGACAGAAACGAAATGTTTCTGACAACAATTCGCAGGCCACATCTGTGTTTTCCGACGAGATCTATTGTCGCAAAACGACTCGTTTTACCTCGGAAAGACGCGGTATTACTTTCAGCCAGAAGAAAAAGCAATCGTCGCTCTATATCCTTCTCCCTTCCTCACCTTTGTCATATCCTCGGCTGGTCAAACCAGACGCGCAAGTCAATGAACGAAATCGTTTTCTCCGTTGACCGGCTATCGAACCAATCGTTCTCAGCAAAACTTCGTTTGAAAAGCTGCTTTTAGGATCAGTGACCGAATTCAATTCTTGTCGCGAACGTAAGTAAATGGATGTCTGCAATTTATTTCATCTAAATAAAGCCGCAAGAGGTGGAAGAGAGGAAGAAAAAAAAGAGAAAAATTTCGCGCAATGCTACAATATAAATAATATTTAATTAAATGAAATTACTTATCTGAAAATTAATTAACACTTAAATATTCATGTATAAATAATTATTCCGTTCTGCACCACACAAATTCCAAGTATGAATGTGTGAAGTTGTCTCTTTCCCAAGTATTAAAAAAATATAGCTTAATATTAACTTATTCAAACTTTTTCAAACTTATTTGGTGAGCAAAAAATTCAGGACTTGGATATCTTGAGAGCAAATAATTCAAGAAACATTTTGGTGTTATAATTATACGAACTATTCTAATACATGGGGATGAAGGGAGGGGGGGTAACTTCACACACACCCTCCAAATTTCATCAATATATAGTATATGATATATACTTATTGATTTTCTATTACCGCGATATAGCGTGTCTACATCTGGTAGTCTTATAGATATATCCAATCGATTTATCTCTCCTTATCAAAGGACGATTTAGAACTACTGTGAAAAACGCGAGGAGACAGTCGCGCGAAATCCTATCAAATTGTAGCTAAAGAATTCGATTCCACTTGGTAAGATAAAGGAACGCCATACCGCTAACGACGATATTCACCATATATACGTATTGTTGCGCAATGCAAGACGTAAAATTGTTTGAACAAGCGTGTTTGCTATCCAACAACTTCCTCGAGCTCAGTTCGTTTGCTTTCCCGATTTCACCGCGAAACTGCATGCGTTCGACTCTCGATGTATACTATACCTCTCGATTCACGTGTGTATCTACTTTGTTTGGCAAATAAAACTTGAAAATGGAGCTCGTATAAAGTAAATATTTTTCTCGATACGCTCATAATACGTGCTGAACAAACATCATTTATTTCATTTGCTAACTGGTGATGAATTAATTCTTTATTTCAACAGGTTTTATTGACGTAATCATCCGACATTATATATGCTTCTCTTAAATTTTCCTGGCATTAAATTTGGTGCAAAAATTTTGTACAATTTATTAATATTCATGGCACTACAATCATTAATTTCGTTCCATCATTAATTGTCAATTGACAATAATTTGTTTAATTATGAATTTAATAAGATTACAGTATTAATAGAGGATAGAATATAATAAAAAAAACTGCACACACTTAATATAAAAAGCATAAAAATTAATTATTTTAACTAAAGAAAAATACGAATATTTGAAACATTTTTTTCTACGTAATAACAGATTTTTTTACGAATTTCCAGAATAAATAAAAAAAAAGAAATCGAGGCCCAACGTGGGGCTCGAACCCACGACCCTGAGATTAAGAGTCTCATGCTCTACCGACTGAGCTAGCCGGGCTGTTGTATGGATGTAAAATCTTTGTCAAGATAAAGTGAACATGTGTATTTTAAATGCATTTGTACCAATAAAAAATTTACAATATGTACGTATACATATAAATTCGCAATTTTTATAAATTTAATTAAGCTTATTATTTGCTTAACGAGACTTTATTATGGAGCATTTCATATTTAATTCTAATTAAAAATCATAATTTTTAGAGGATGCATTCGCACTCATTTATTAATGCAAATAAAATATTATTGATTGATCCTGTTTTATGTGTAGTAATTTAATAGCTCTTTCGTTGAAATATGATTCATAATTATTTAAATAAACTTAATATTCGAAAATATTGCGTATTTAATTAAAAGATAATAAAACATAGAAAGAGAGAGAGCGAAACTTCAGAGAACAGAATATTATAACTGGATAAAAACATCCTTATCGTGCATAGTAAATTTCCCCTTATCACATGATATAAATGCGACGCGCGCATAAAAAGAAAGCTTAATAAGACCATAAGCTTGAACCATAAGCGAGAGTACCGCCGGATACTTAATAATTAATGTCGCAAGAATGTTGCAGAATTACTGATCGTAACGTCGTGTATACGGTGTTCTCCGAGAAAAATATCTGACAATAATTTTTAGTTATTTTTTTCTACGCTACAAAATTTGATTTAATTTTATTATCTCTGTCATTTTTAATTGTCAATTATTATATTTCACAGTTAAAATCTAAGTTAAATACTAGTAAATATTAAATATGCAAGAGAGAGAGAAAGATAAAGGAAATCAAATTATCGGCATTTTTCGCAATAATATTAAAAACTAAATAATAAACTTCTTACTTGCCTATATTTTTCTAAAAATTACTTCGTGAAACTCTCAAATGTAATGAATATTAATGTTTACATATTAAATATAAATTTAATATTACATTTTTTTAATTTATTAAATATTTTTGGTTATTTCTGTGTTCATGTAAAACTATTGCCAAAACTTCCTCTAGAAGAAAGCGCACGAAGATAATCGACACAACAAACACCTATGAGTTTTTCAAGACACCCTGTGTGCTCCAACAATTGTACGAGCGAATACGTAAATTGCATCTAACACGCAAATTGCTATCTGGTCCCTTTTAAGCACTCCAGCCGCATTTAAACTCCCGACGGTGCTTTCTATCGGAAAGACGTGAGTTTACATTAAACCGCCAAGAATATGCGGCAATGTAAATCCACGGAACGACAGTAAGCATTGCCAGTGGCGTATTGTGTGCAGAACAATCGATCCGCGCGTAACGCCATAACTCCCCGCCGTCTTTTTGGCGCGCCCCGTCTTTTAAAGCCCCCTTTCAGCGTATCTCACGATGCTTTCTAGCCTAGAGTTACCGCCGTCGCTGTGGGATAAACACCGATTCGAGCAACCATGCCACGCTGTAAACCGTTCTAAGCCATGGAGGCGTCCTCGCATTATCGATTGTTGCAGAACGTCTGGCGCAAGTTACACGAATTCCGGCTCGGTTTGCTGAAGTCGAGACGCATGCGTGAGGAGAAGTCTTTCTTTTGTAATAAAATAAACGTTAATCGCGCATATTTCCTCACAGAGTATATATAAGTCTTAATTTCAACGATAATGTTTTCGATAAGTTTGGACTTTGTTAAAAAAAGTTTTAGAAAGAAGCGTCATTCGTTACGATTTTGTAATACTTAAAAGAAAGTTTGAAAAGATAAATAAACCGGAAAATTACAAAAAAAGAAATTCTCCCCGACGGGGAATCGAACCCCGGTCTCCCGCGTGACAGGCGGGGATACTAACCACTATACTATCGAGGATTTCTTGGGGAAGAATTTCTTAGAAAACGTCTAAAAGATGTACCGTAATATCGTAGAAATTACAACGTATAAAACATTCTAACAACATAAAATTACAGATCCATGTAAATTGAAAATCCGCCGAATGTTCGAATAAATAATTGTATAATTAAAAATATGAATATATAAAATATTAAAATATTAATATCCAAAATATACAAGATCATCAGAAGCCACGATTATTAATTTTAATAAATTAATTGTCCATTTTATTATTCAAAATATGGGAGGAATGTAAAAAAAATATCTAAATTCTACAGTTTGCTTCTATTGTGTTCTAATAATTTATAATCGTGTTCTAACAATTGTTTATTTTACTGCATTTATATAACAAATATCTATATCATATTTTACAATCAAATCACATTTTATCACTATACTATTTCACTTTTAATAAAAACACATGTTTTAAATATTTGGAAATATCTTTACAATTTGCTTAAAATGTTTCAAATATAAGGAGGAAAAATCGATTCGTTTAGAAAAATGAAAAAAACATTTGATACAAAAAATTTATTCATAATTATAATGTAAAATTAAATGTAAAATTTTGTTACGTCAAAAAAAAAAAAGAAAGACCGACGAGGATGGGATTCGAACCCACGCGTGCAGAGCACATTGGATTAGCAGTCCAACGCCTTAACCACTCGGCCACCTCGTCTTCTTATACATTTTTGTCTTAATATACAGGCCATAATACAGCCCAAATCTATATGTTATTTAATTATTTTTTAAGTAATATAGTGACGATTAATTTTTTCGAAAATATTATTTTTAGATTTTCTATGTAACAACTTTTTATTATAAAAGTGATAGCTCTTACTAGTAGCAAATATTATTTGTTATATTGAAATATATCTATATGTATAAAAAAATTATAGTTTTATTATTCTAAATAATTTATAAAAATTTAATTATCTCCAAGATCTTTTGTATCATATCGAAAAGTTGCGATGTGTAATAATGACTCTATTAATTCTATAAAAAGAGATTAACATATTCCTTATCGATTTCTCTCGCAATTACTGAATTATTGAATACATTATGCCAGGTTAAATAAGTATGCCAAGTTAATTACAAAGTTAAACTCGCTATCTGTCGACAGTCCTTAATCACACTTAACATCGACGCATATTTCATCGTCATGCGGATTACAGCGTTTATCTAAAGTCTGATTGGCAAAGAAACGATAAATGAAGCTTCTATGGCTCTTTCTCAACGCACGTGTCGATAAATTGAAAGGAACGACTGTGTAACGTAGCTCTGGTAATAAGTTCCTTAACCGTGATTACCGTCCTTGGCCCCCGAAACTTTTATTACGAAAGTTTTAGCCAATTTGATAACCCAGAAAACACGGTCTCGATTATTATACTTATATGCGTGCCGAAATAAAATTACCGCCTCCGCAACGATAAATTCGTAATTACGGTGAACCCTAAATACAACCTGACAGGTCCTTTTTTAATCATGAAATCTTACAAAAAATTTATGAAGTCGAGATTTTTTTTTCATTATGTGCATTACGCACAATAAGTGAGAAAAGTTTCGAGGCTTTCGTTTATATTGCGAATATAAATTTCTCACTTTGAAATATCTGCAAAACTTTTTTTTCTGCCATTTAATGAATATTCCTATGCAAGCAAAACATTTTATATTGGCTATATAAAAAGAATATCATAAAGAATGTAAAATATCCCAAATATATTTAATATATCTATAGTTTTTAAATAGATTAAATAAAATTAAGATTAATAAAAGACTAAGATTTCAAAAATATTATTTTAATAAATAAAATATATAAAATTAATGTATAATATGCGCGATAATATATTATACGATATTTAGTTGTACTGCGCGCGTAATTACCGGTTGTCGAGATTCGACGAGAAATTCCGTGATCGAACTTGATGAAGGCGCAATCGAACGCACGTGCGTGAGAAAGAAAGCAGAGAAGAGAATATCGTTTCCATTCAATTAATAGCGGTATAATCGTCTTGTCTGTGGAACTGACGAGGGTACACGGTTTTGCGTCGTAATCATATCAGTGTCAATGCATTCACCGCCGGATTGAACTGTGATTAGTTCGAGTTCATAAATCAATTATATTGTTCGTCATCGCTGCTCGCGATACGAATTCGCGATACAAATGAATTTACGACTCTCAATCGGAAACGATGCATAAGTCTCAACTCTATATGTCTGTAGATTTACATACGCAAATGTATATCCACCATTTGTGCTCAAACATAAATATCAATAGATATAAATATTGAGACTTTCAAACGGACCTTAACTTATATGTATGTACACAGTTTTACACACTGATAAGATCAAGAGATATATCATGCTGAACATACATCGGCTACAAATAGCAAAGAAGTGAGATTATTCTTCCATTGGATTTATGGCGCATCTTATCGGGAATACTTGATACAAATCTGTGGACCATATCCGAAGATCAATACTTGAAATTGCATAATGTGATGTAAAAGCTAGAAAGCGTTTGCAGAGCGAGAAAATAAATATTATAAATTGAAGACGAGGTGGCCTCTTTCTATTTTGATGTGATTATAATTCGACAGTCGTATTTTTAAGTATTTTTAATTAAAAATTATTCGTTTTCATGATGGATTAATTTGGATCGATGGATTTCTGTTTTTAAGACGTTGAAACAATTGTATACATTTCAGTTTCTACGATATTCTTACACTAGATAATCATTTTATTTTCTGATGGAAGGTTACTCAAATGCCTACGTTTTATTATTCCAAAAGCCTTCAACTTTTAGAAGTCATGATATTATAATAAACAATCGCAGAAAATGTGGAATGAATAATATATTAATACTTGTACGAATTCAAAAATACATGGAACTGAACGTGAAGCACCGCACGTTGCTCGTCCTTGTTCGCGCTTGCGGAATTCGATACGATATTCTGAAATTCCGCGGCGATCGCAGGCATTCGTTGGTGGAATTCCACGGCAGCGACATGGCGTCGTCGCGATTAATCGAAGCTGCGAAACGACAGATGGGACAGGCATTACCCGCGGGACACCCGGTCAGGCGAGAGCAGGTGCGTTTCTCTAATTCTACATCGCGGCATGCATGCGATATCATGAATAATGCAGCCGTGCATTATCGCGACGCGCGAGAAGGTGCGAGAGCCGAGAAGTACCACTTAATGAGATCAATGTGAACACATTTAAATAATTACATACACGTGTCAGAAAGTGCAGGGTTAAGTGTCGGGCTTACCGTGAAACGAGCGAAACGGCCATTTTAGCCCGCAATTTTATGCAAGCTTTCTCAGTAATCGATTATCTTCTTTTCATCAATTTATGTACCGACCAAACCATTATTGGAAAGACGTTTTTTTTTCATTTAAGATAAAATGTTCTTTTTATAATATATTCGTATATAATTCATAATTTTTTTAATAAAAATGTTTAAGATTAATGCCAATGAATATATGTGTGACTTTACGAAATAAAATTCGGCGATAAAAAGATCAATTTTATTGATAATAAAATTAACGTTTTTTAACGAGAGATTGGATTTTGATATAAAACATGGGATAAGGAGTTAAATTGAGCCTTATTACAATTATACCATCGATCAATTCGAGTAAGCCTTTATTCTAAAAGGAATCACTTAGAATAGCAGCTGCTCCTCCTTTGTCGATCGGCGAGTCGCTCGAGTAAATACTTAATGAATATCTGCACTCAAGAACGTTATGCACGCAATAAATCTGAGTTTCGACGAGGCGCAGCCGGCTCACTTTTATTTCTTCTTCGCAGGAGATTAATCGGTGACATTTAAACGGTTTGCATTGATATTGACATGTTAATCAAGTCTGTTTAATCGATATTGCGTTTCAGATATAATCTTTGTAAAAATAGTAAATACCTTACAAATTAAAAATGCAAAAGATGTTAAATAACTAACAAAATTTGATATTCTTCCCTGCTCAATATTTATAAATTCGTAATAAATATAAAAATCCTTTGAATAAAATTTCTTACAAATGATGAAAATGTAATAGAAAAAGTACCAAAAGCTAGAGAAAATTTTGTGTATCTGATCCAGTCGAATAAATTCCGACGATCCAATCGAAAAAAACAATTCCGACGAAAGTGATTCGACATTTAAATTTTAAATGACCATAAAAACAAAATGTTACTATATATAAGATACGTCGTTGTTTCAGTTTTTTTTTCCCCGGAAAGTAGTGATCGAGACATATCCTTATGCATTGTAAAAGCATGATTTATGTAGCAACACGTGCCACATTTCGCGTGTACTCGATCCTCGCTCTTCAGTCTGTCTTGTCGCTTTAACTCAAACGCGATGGTATCGTAATAATTGCTCGGTACTCGAATAAACAGATTCGCGCTAGCTCCTTGTAAGGCATGGGGCTTTATGTTCACGGGACCGTACATAAATGCACGCGAGCACACGTCGTGATATCTGCGTTCAATCAAACCCCTCGGCGCGATTGGTCAATCGCCGGGAAACCAACCGGCTCCGAGACACGTCGGACGTGTCTCGTTTCGAAATTGCGTAATTGAAATCGCGAAGAGATGTCTGATAAATTTTCACGGGCGCTATTCATTCCCTCGTCGAAGAGGCATGTCGCATCGTGCCCGAAACTCGGACATTGTCCGCACTGTCGCGTCGCGTTGCGTCAATTCTCGACCGATGTGAACCTGGCGCCCGAGTTTATAAAAAAAAAAAATTAATAATACCATTCGTTTGTACCTCGTTTGTACCCGTTTGTACCGCTTTCCATTTCGTTTGTACCTCAAAGAGTACGAAAATAAAAAATAATTAAAAAATAAGCAGCACCCAACTTTGAGATATCTTAATTTCATTAACGCCATTCGATAGAGAATCGTTTGTACCCGTTTGTACCACTTTTTATTTCGTTTGTACCTCAAAGGGTACGAAGATAAAAAATAATTAAAAAATAAGCAGCACCCAACTTTGAGATATCTTAATTTCATTAACGCCATTCGATAGAGAATCGTTTGTACCCGTTTGTACCGCTTTTCATTTCGTTTGTACCTCGAAGGGTTCGGAAGTACAATTATTTTAAATTATTAGACCTA
>VBVR01001605.1:0-28679 GCA_011638315.1 Tetramorium parvispinum | reverse complement strand
CATTAAAAATATCTAAAAATTTTATGTGCGATAAAAATTGACAAATTTCTTTTCAAATATGTAGTATTTAATTTTTCATTCACATTTATATACGATTAACTTTTATGTATATTTTATGTATAATCGATGAAGTTTATATTTAAATTCATTATGCTTATATTCAAATGGACTTTTTTTTATTTCAATGAAAAAACGTGCAAGATAATTTTATACCTTTCATGGCCCTGAACCAATCGCACCAACATCGTCAAACCCAGCCTGGTTTTATGTCGCTTCGCGTGTCCGTCACGCCCGTCACTTCCGTTCTCGTTCCAGTGCTGCATCCCGAAGGCATCGTCGGAATCCGATCGTCCGAGGGACGTCGAGACCGCCCTCCACCATCTTCTGCGCAAACTGGTGAGGCTGCCGATCCCGGACGATCCGTTACTCTCCAACGATTGCGAACCTGGATCAGCATCGCGTGAGCTACGATGCACGCCCGACAATGAATAGCTCTAATCGCTGACATTACTACTCGTACTTACTACTCGTCGGCGGAGCTATGTCTATGTCCCAGCCGCTGCCGGTACTCGAGCATGTCGAACTTTTTCGCGGGCCCACGTGCGAATCGTTACTCGACAAATTGCCGGAGCTCGGCCGGGACTCTGCAATGGAAACCTAATCAGGATTTATTCTGGCTACCTTCGACAACTCTTACATGTATTTGTCATGTTTGATTATTGTGACGTCTAGAATTAAATAGATAGAATTAAATAATAAAAAAGAAAATTAATTCAGACTAGTAAACCTGCGTCTTTTTATGAAAAGTTCCATTTTCCTTATAGAATATTTTTAAACGAGAAACTCGTTGAAGAAATTATTAAAATAAAAAATTAATTTTTACTGTATGAAAACAATTAAGAAGTTATTAGAAAAATAATTATTATTATACAAAAATAATGATATCGTCGATGTACTTACGAAATGATCGTATACTAGTATTGCTAGAAGAATCTACGTGCATTGACCGTCCCAGCCCCTCATCTGAGACTTTTTCACTGTAATACAATAAAACGATCAATAGAATTAATTTATAGTAAAAAAGATCTTTGAAAGAATATATCAAAAATATTTTACCTTATCCTGCATGTGCCATGTTCCGTCGCGGGAAAGATTTTCGTGCACATAATGCACGGTGGAGAATTCATTGAATGAACCTTTAAATTGAAGAGAAAAATCAATACTTTTGCAAAAAAATTTTAAAAGCAATTATTTCAAGATCGAGCTACCTTAAACGAAGATCCTCTGTACGTCATTGCTACGGTGCCGAACACCATTTCGCTTAGGAGACTCACGTCATCCTCGACAGTCTTATCTCGCTGAAAATTTTAGACGTTATATTATAAGTGAATAATTTCGATAAAAACTTTATATAATCAAAGATGATATAATTTTACATATAGAAATAAAAAAATAAAATTCACTTGTACGTTATAAAAGAAATATTAAACGATATTACATACATTTACGTACATCATAACAAAATAGAAAATTTTTAATTCTCTAAAATATTATTATTGCAATTTTAATTATTATTTGATTAAGTTTGCGTTTATATCTGTCTATATTTGATAATTAATAATATGCGAAACTCGATAATTACCTCGAAATCGCGAACAGTCCCTGTGTTAAAGGGCGTCTCGCATTTTCCCTCCGCATTCTTGTTTACCACAGTGCACACGGTTTCGCTTTTATTTCGATGCTTCTGCACCGTCATCGAGTCGAAGAGAAGTTTTCTACCACGCCATTCGCATTCTCGAAATAGCAAAACCCTCACTTGCTCCGCTCCAACTTCCAACACGGAATCCCTACAATAACTTCACGGAATGCACCGTTTTATTTGTAAAGCCCTTCTATGCATGCAAGATGTTTAAAATAAATAATGAAAATAAAATATACAAATTTAACTATTTCACATCTAGTATCTAGTTCAATTATTTTACAAGTTTTTTGCGATCGCTGAATCTAAAAACTAAATTAAAACATAAAATTCAAAATGGCGAATGCTAAGAATAAAATACATCCATATGCTAACAAAATTTGCGTATTTCGAGATTTTATAATCGCTAAATAATGAAAATAACGTCGAAATGTAAAAAAATCTGGAATAGCTGATCTTCGATATAGCGAATGAAAAAAACAAAATATCTTCATATTTTAAATAAAAGTTTATATTAAATTGTTTTCAGAATTGCAATTCTGATATTATTTATTTTATTATTATTTTATTAAGAGTAAATCTTCTATGTTCATTTACATAATAATGTATGTTTATATAATAATTTGTAACACAATCTTCGCCTTAATATTAAATTAAAATCAAGAAAATAAGAAGAGATCAAATACTTCAATAATAAAAATTGGAGTAAATCAATGTATGGTATAAAAATTAAGTTAGTTTACATAAAAAAATTTGATGAAGTTTTCAATGAATCCCGAACATCTCTCTCGAATGGAGAAGTCACGAAGCGCTTCTCGTCGGCGCAACGCGCATTCGCTTCAACGTTATGTTGGTAAAACAGCCGCAAATGCGAGAACGGAGCCAAGTAATTGCAATGAAGCAGGTTAGGGAGAAGAGCATATAAGCGTCAGTCTTTATTATAAAATTCCAGACTTCCAGTGAGCTGCCCGATAATACAACGCCATTATCGATTTTTATTTCGCCGCTCGGGCGATACAGAGAGAAATGCATTCCGCTCCGTTCTCTTCCCGAAGCGCGAAAATCTGCCTTTATCGCCGGCGCTAATACAGAATGGCAAAGCGATTGACAAAAGATCGACATGATGTGCAAATAGTAATAACGCAAGGCATAGCAGGGACGACGGTGCGGATGATGCTGCGCGAGCCGCTGCGGAGAGATCCACGAGCGTCGGCGATCGCGAAGCGAGAACGCGCACCAAAATGGAACAGCGCGATCTCTCTTGCTCACCTATCGTTCCCAGTTGTTCGCGCACTGGACACCAGGCTCTCAGCACTCTCGCACGGAATGCCCTTCCTCGCAGGTAGCAGCTTATCGAGCAACGGCATCATAAAGCCACGGCCCGCCGTCTATAGTTATCGCATCGCCTCGCGGATCGGACCTGCGTCTATCATGTCACGCGGAACTGCACCATACATGTTCTCGCGCGAGTATAAGTCTCTTACTGTAAATAAAGTCACGTGCGGAGGAGTCATATGATTGCCCGAGATAATAGCTCAGCATCGCTGGCGGATGGCACGGTCGAGGCCGCCTTTCGGCTGCAGCTTGGTGGAACGACCTCCTACCAAGCGCCTTTTAAATCGGGCACATCACTCATATCGTTTCCATCAAAATTTTCTCAATCTCTGCTGCATGATATTTTTTTTCTACGCCTACAGATTTTCCGAAGAAGAATTCTAAATCTGACGAGGCGTCATGGACTACCGACCGATGACTCTTGCTGGATCATCAGTAAATCCCACAAGATGGAGACACCCGTTATATTGCGTTAAAGTGAGCGGTCTCTTTGAAGCCGCGTTGATATCAGCGGAGTCGCGTTGCGCATTTAAGGGTCAACGATATCAGCGTCAGCTATTTTGATTTATAATCAAAATTCGCGCAATTATTTCTGCAATTTATGTCTTTGAAAATGATTTTTCATTAACAAAATCACTCTACTTTTTAATCAAATGAGTATCGATAATTTTAGATTTTAAATAATTAAATATTGAGCCACTCAATCTAATGCAAATAGAATGTACATATATGGCTCATTCACTGAAAAAAAATTCTGATTAAAAATGGACAAATCAGAAAAATCTTGTAAGATTGATCAAATATTTTGGTTACTATAATAAGAATTCTGATTATTATAAGTTTTAAAGTACTGAGTTCTATTATAATAATTTCTATTATAGTAACCAGAATATTTGATCAATCCTACAAGATTTTCTGATTCGTCCGTTTTTAATCAGAATTTTTTTTCAGTGTTATTTTTTTAAATTGTGTATTATTTTATAAACAATGTTTAAATTTGCATTCGAATGTTCTTACAGCAAATGATTGTGCAAATCTTAAAACAATAATTAATTATTACAGTTGCGATGAAATAATCAGAAGCGATAATTTTCATCAGCAACTTTCATCCTTACATAATTTCTCACGGAGTTTACAACATCGAGAAATGTATGACGAGTGATATCACGTACGTGTGCGTAAGAAATAACATGCAAATATTTGTGAAATCACGTTTTACATATGAATTTCAATCGAGCCGCTTCATCGTTCGCGCCATATCGAAGTGGAACGTTGTCATCGACATTTCTGCGCATTTTGTTGGCCAATATGAGACGATGAATGTACTCGGCATTCTCGGCAACCGTACGAGATACTTCGAAGGCTTTCTTAATATAGTTCTTATTAGACAACGGTAAATAAACTGGAAACTCAACGTTGAATCTCAATATTAGATTGCCTTTTTGCTTCGGATTTGCAGGGAATGGCATTCCTTCACCTGGCACACGTTTGATGTAATCTGGCCTGTCAGATGTAAAAAATCAGCGAAAATAACATTCGTAACTCAGTTATGCAATTTTAATGAAAAAAAAGACAAAAAATTGATCGAGATTGGATAATATTAAAATAAATATTGAAAAAATTTGCAATTAATACAATTATGCGAAATTTAAGTTTGAATCTAATCTACAATCCAATCTAAAAGATATCTGCAAAGATAATGAATAGCAAAGCATAAGCGAGAGACAAAGAGGGAAACGAAAAAACACGACGCAATTTTATAATGGCTTTTCGTACGCAACGATCGATGTTATTGGAATCCGAAGAGTTCTGTCGTCGACGGTGTTAAGCGTGATCACCGTTCCGGTCAGCGCCTCCCTTAGGAAGATATCGACCGTCGTGTGCAAGTCCGAGCCCTCTCGCCGGAACGTTTCGTGAGGCCGATCCTCCGTGACGAAGATAACATCCGCTACGCTGACAGTGTCTTGGACTTAGTGAAGATATCACCCCGCCTTGTTACGATTAATCTTTAACCCTTATTCCACGAAACCCGCATTGTCACGTGACGATGAGCGTAAATTGATCGTCTCATCTTTGTATCATCAATTACGCGAATCTATCCCGTTGTTAAGTTCTCGAGTTAAAAAATTATTTTTCATTACCTTCTCAATTTATTGTTAGCAAGAATATTATATAAAAAATATGACCAATCATATTTTTGTCTCAACTACGAAGGGATAACATTCAGAACAAGAGTTTTAACTTAAATTGCGAGAAATAATTATAAAGTTCTAAAATATAAAAAATCGTTCGTTTTTCGATAATTGTAGAAACAGAATTTGATAAAAAATACTACGAAAGGGAACTACAAAGAAAGAGTCTATCTGTTATCATTATCACAATTATATAGTAATACTCAAGCGGTCGTGATTACGACCGTAAGCCAAGCTTAAGAAAGGTCGAGGAGGTAATGGAAAGACTTACCGGGTATCTTCGTAGGGCCTTGATCACCCTCTTCTGGAAATACTATTTTGGTACCTGCTGGAATTCCCGGCTTAATAGGTATCGTCAAGATCTTCTCCATCGACAACGTCGTCGACTTATCGTCACCGACTAAAACCAACTTCTGGATCTTCATTTTCTTTATCCCGCCAAAGAATACCTACGACGAAACGTTTCCAGCTGATTGTGAGGTGCTAGATTACACTCGTGTTTTTTACAACGCTTTTTAAAACATACGTTGCATATCCATAATCCATTTAATCTATTTAATTTGATTTTTATCATTTTGTATAAATTTTGAAATCAAAATTTAATAATGTTAATAATAAAGCAATATATAGAAGAAGAAACACTCTCTACAAAGAATATGCAATTTTTTAATAATTTTGTGAATGAAAAATATATACATATGTTAATTTGTGTGACAGACTTAAGAGCCGGAATAAAAGAAAAAGAAATAATTTATAACCACAGATCAGTTCTCACTTCCGAAAGAGTTAAAAATAAGGTTTTAATCAGGGGTTCCTCCTTCTGTTTTATACCTCGACCCTCAGGAAATTCAAGTAGAGGTTGAGGCTCTCTTAGAATATTTAGAAGACTGTCGTACGGATTTTCAGTCGCAAAGAATTTTCTAATGATAAAATTCGTGATGGACATTAACTCTCAGAATATTGAAAATCTTTTTAAAGACGCAACGATTGTAGTTCAATTTTAGATACACTTTACGGAATATAAATAATAAATATTTATTTCGGAAAATAAAAAAAAATCTTTTCTGAGGAAAAGTAAATGCTTTATACATACGTCACACATTGTATGATAGCGAGGTTAAATATTAAAGACAGAATACATAAATTCGCGATTTATTTACAACGGTGAGAGCTCAATGGCTTTTGGTTCCACCTAAAGGTCCGCATCGGATCGCCGTGATAGACGTAAGGTTTCACGAATCCTTCTGGTCTCGGCACACCATTTTTAAGACCCTCTTCACCGTATTGATCATACACGGCCCTTCTAAGAGGATCTGAAAGCACGTCGTACGCTTCAGCTGCTAAGGCGAAAATCGCCTCAGCACCTCCGTTCTTTTGCTGCTCGGGATTGTATCGTATGGCGCATCGTCGGTATCTAGAAGAAATAACCGCGCTATTTCGTCGGTGCGATACATCTCTCCTTTTTTTTACTACCATATTTTATCGTTGAGAAATCTTTCTCGAAATATCATTTAATATTGTAAAGAAAAAGATGTTATATTTTATAAAAATGTTAACAGTATTGTTATATAATAAATGTAACGATATAAGAAGCGCAATGTGACTGTATTTTACTTAAAATTAATAAGAAACCTTTTTTTGCATATTTTTATAAAAAATATTGTGCTTACCCATCCTTGATTTCCGTATCGTTACAATTCAACGTCAATGATAAAATTTTATAATAATCTATGCCGCGTTGGGTGCACTTGCATTTATCGTCTAATGCATTTATATTTAGATCATTTTTCGAAGCTTGAGAAACCATGTCGAGAAGCAATGGTGCGAAGAATAATGTGCAAGTTCGTTTTAAAAAGTGACATTTATCTGCAGCGAGTGTCTTTTATTCCCTTCGTTGATCGCGACAGAGAAATCGGCAATAAGACGATCGGCGCATCGTTACGTGTTTCAACAACCGACGACGGTGTTTGTATCTGCGTGCCGACGTTTCACCATTATCAAGAGCCTCAAGTGCATTCTTAAACGCGGATAACAATACAAGAAATCGGTACGGCAGCAGGTCTCCCTACGACGAGTCTAATCGGTGAACTCTTATCACTATGGAGCCTCACGAACGTGTCTCGAATTTCGTCGTAAAAGGTAAGCATATAAAATCGCGTTTGGCTCCTAAACATTTCATGACGCGACAATTGCTCGGAGCGTACGGCTAAACGCGCGCTGAATAATGCAAAGCGTGAAATATCGCGTGAGATATCCTGAAACAGTCCAAAGCAGAAATGCTGTAAAATTTCATATTCAAAAATTCAAGCGAGAGAAATTTAAAGAATATAATTTCCCGTCGGGAATTAATGAAATCAGACGGTTATTAGCATTAAACCTATCGACATTTCATGTATATCTATTTCTACAGTGACTGGTCAAATGACCGGTTGTAGAAAGTAAAACAGGCTACATATTTCTCAGAAGAAAAGAAACAAAAGGAGAAAAAAAAATATTAAAAATTTCATTGTATATTATAATAAAATTCGTAAAGTTAAATAGCGATGTGATAACGTTGTACACTGAGAAAAATGTTTTGTATTATGAACCAAAAGTTTTGTTGATATATACCCAAGAAAATTGTTTAGTTGCTATAAACAAATATGTTATTTGCTTATATCTTGTTAAATCGTTTTGTTTTAGAGAACAAAACAGTTTTGTTCTCTAAACAGTTCTGTTTCGTGCTCCAAACCAAAACGATTTAACAAGATATAACATATTTGTTTACAGCAACTAAATAATTTTCTTGGGTATATATCAACAAAACTTTTGGTTCATAATGCAAAACATTTTTCTCAGTGTATGTAGGAAATTGTACACAAAAGTTTGAAAAACAGTTTGATCGGGTCGTGGTAAATTTAGTGTCAATAACAGACATAAATGTTTTTAAAATATAATGTTATTAAAATATAGTTTTATGATAAATTAAGATTTGATAACATAACAAAGAGAATAATTTTAAATAACATGTTTTATATGCATTTAGACGAAATTAAGGAAATTTGGGAAGAAGAAAGTATTTGCGACAGCGGAAAAGTCATTTTCGTCGTATCACCGACAGAGACGAAACCACTCACTTCCAATGAACATTTGAAGAATAAGAAGATCAATAACCACAGCTTCCTCGATGTTATTTCTTCTATGCATTCTCTCGTAGAGAAGAATTTCGATAACGACGACGATAAGGAGAACATGAAGCGCGTTCCCAGCAAGTCGACGCAATCGTGCGGCAACCGTGAGGTGGACAAGATTTTTCCTCAGCAACAGCAGCGGACACAGGCAAATCGATCGCCGAGACGCAAGAGCACCGGTGCTCCGACGTTATTGTGCATTGATGGCAACAGACTTGCGGATGAGACAGCGGCTGGAGTTAAACGCAAGATCCCGAGGCCGGCAAACGCTTTTATGCTGTTTGCAAATGAGTGGCGAAGAAAACTCGCGGCAGAGAATCCTCGGGAATCCAACAAGGATATCAGTGTCAGGCTAGTTTTTCTTTTAAAATGAACATTTGTTTCTATCGGATAAATACGTAGTTGAAAGACGTAGTTCAAAGACTCTTTTTTTTCTAACTTTGAAAATTAAATTTTGAAAAAAGATAATTTTAATAAATGTTAAAGAGCGTTCTCATAAATACGCAAATACTTGGTTACTGAAACTGTCAAGAGATGTCAATATTTATTATATTTATTTTCTGCGATTTATATGCCTATTTTTTTTAAGAGATAAAATTTGTAATGAGAATTATCGTTTGAAAATAAAGTTTCCTTTATTCTATTTTTCTTTAGGCTAGGCGTTGTTTGGAAAAGCATGTCGCAGGATGTAAAGGAAAAGTATTTTGCCCTGGCGCGTGAAGTGGACAGAGAGCATAAAAGAAAGTATCCTGGTATGTCCTGTAGCAATACTCTCAAATTTCTCTTTACCCTCCTTTACCTGATTGAATCGTCAGAGTTTTCCGATTTATCCGAACGCTCATAACGCGCGCTGCGTTACGACAGATTAGTACATCCTCCCAATGCGAAGGATAACGCGAACGATGCCGGGGAATAAGATAACAGGGAAAGAAAACGCCCCCTAGAATAAAAATGCTAGGAATGTCGCGGACTGTCGAGAGTCGGCTGGTCACTAAAATTAGAAAATCTTGTTACTTTCACACCGCGTGCACGACATCCCAAAGTGTCGGGCCACCGTCTATAAATAGACGGGTTGGATTAGATATCGATCGCCGGCGATAAGTCTGTCCGCGTTATCAGCCGACGAAAAGCGAGAAGCCACCGCGCATCGGCGCTAACGTCTCATCCCCGTTGATCATCTTTGATCCAGGTGCACATATCGCTTGGTCCCCTCGATATCGTTTGTAATGTCCTATCATGCCCTATCAGAAAAGGATCCTACTTACGTATTATTTGTACGTCGCAAATTAATATTATTATAAAATAATCTTTGATCAATGCAAAGTGATTTTCAATTATCTTTTTGGCTTGTACATATTTCCAATTATCTTTTAGCTACGTGACATCGCGACTGAAATATCAGATCTTTATTAAAGTTCATGTCAACTGAGGGCGCAAGAAATCGGTGCCGCGGGTGCCCTCGGACGCGATTGTAGGTCGCCATCGACGACGGCGACGGCGACGGCGACGGCGACGACGACGACGGTGATGGCGACGGCGACGAGCGTGAACGATCCTCGCGGGGGCGGCAAAGGGTGGACGCGGGAGGATGCGAGTTTTGCGGGTCGAGGTACAGGGTGGCGAGCGGAGAGAAATATTCTCGGGTGAGTGACGCGGGGAGAACGCGCGGGTGGGAACGGCGGAGAGAGAGACCGGAGGTATTGATTGCGACGCGACTCTCTAGGAACCTGCCCGATACACGACCGCCGGCTCTACCTACTGCCTACACCCACCGGAGGCCGAGCGAGCGAGCGAGCGAACTGGCGAGCGATTATGCTTCGTATATCCCGCGTTGCTGACGCGCATTCGTGCGCGAGAGGAACGTCGCATGTCCGCTGCGAGCGCGTACTTCCCCGCGTGCTCGTCGCCGAACGGCGTGCCCCGCCTGGCCCTTTGACTTTCGGTCGATTTCGCGTGCCCCTCTACTTTTCCGCCGGTTACATCCTCGTTGGCTCATCTCGTCTCTTCTTGCATTAAAAAGTTAACGCAGTAACGTATTTCCTCAGAACGAAGTAAAATTGTACTTGTTACGCATTTTAGAACTTTCCCAATCGAACATTTCATGCAAGAGGGATGAAAAAGTTAAAGTACATTTCAAATATGCATTCGTATAACTCACTGCAAGTTTCTTTTAATTGATAGAGAAGGGTTGAGGGTAGCTGGAGTGACCAATTTTTTAAAGTGATTATACAGCTGCGTCGCTCGAGGGATAGTAAAGATAGTTAACACGTTAGATCGATACGTATTATTTTTGTCCGTGTCTTTCGCAGCCGATATTCAGACGAATCCTTCGTTTCTTCGGACAAGTTGAAATTGTCAAGATGCGCAGTTAGCGAATCTGGTATTCTTACAATTCATCTTTTATGTTAATTGTAAACCTAATTATGCTAAGACTAATAATGCTAATTTTCGCCGTTTCATTATTCACATTATAATTAGCATTTGTTTTCTTTCTTTACATAATGCAATTTGAATTTTTTTTAGGAATAAGTAAAAATTTGAATATCAAAAGTGTTGTTATGATATGTTTTGATCAATATTAATTATTAGATAATAATGCACGTGTGTTTTGCATTTAATTATCGGTATTCTATATCTGAAAGTGACGCGAATTGAAAGGAAATGTTTAATTTTTCCCTTCGATTACTCGGTCCTTGCGCCTATTGTTTCGTTACTTTGCAAAATAATGTTACATTTTATTTTTTCATTCCCACATTCTACCCGATTCACGTATCGGTGTGCCTCGGTTTTGAAACGCTCACTCGCGACGAGCACCGACGCAATTTTCTCGTCCTCGTTTTCAACCGTCCGCCGATAATGTAATCGATGCCAATTTCAGTCGGGGCGGGCGTCCCGAGTGGTCAATTAAGATCACCGGGAAGCGGCGGAGACCGCATCGATGCGCCCTGCGCCGTCGGGCATCGACGGCGCGTCGACCGAATTCACGTGCATCTGCGCGCGTGCAACGCGCGCGGTAACCACGGCGAGGGTGGCCGGTGAAGGGTGAAAGGGACGGGAAACGCGAGGGAGGGAAGCGAGAAGGTGGGCGTAAAAAGGGGGGAGAGCAGAGGGTGGCGCGCAGTAGGTCGCGCCGAGAGAAGCCGTCAAAATGTCGAGGCCCCTGCATCCAGGCGGCACAACGAGCCGATGGTACGAGTGGAGGAGGATGGTGTCGCGGTGTGCACCGGGCTGATCGCCGGTCATCGATCCACCGACGTGCCGATGCGAGAGAGGGTTGAGAGGGAGCTCGCGCGCGAGAAAGAGAGAGCGAGAGAGAGAGACAGAGAGAAAGAGAAAGGCTTGGGGCGCGCAAAGGGAGAGACGGAGGACTCGCTCGCCGATGCGACGGATTTACGGTTCACGATGCGCGCGAATCATGCGGACGATAATGGGAGAATATTTAATCGGCGGGCGCGCACGGCGACGCGATTAACTCGTGAAACGGGATATGTTGTCGCGCCTATTGACATGCGTGCAAAATGCTCACGTGGACAAGAGGGGTATATTAGCGAGCTCGATAGATCGTGGTCGCCGCGTCGCGACGCGAGTAATTAGGGGGTCACGTGGAACGGGGGTCATGCATGTTCTCCAACGGCGAGACGGCCGCATGGAACGCGTATCCGGAAGACGTATTCGCCGAAGCACCTGCTCGACTAATGCGATATAGCCCGCCTCGGCCGAGACGGCCGAGTTAATCCTCTTCGACCGTTCGATGCTCTTCGAGCGTCGATCCTCCACGCTCTTGGAGAACATCATCCGTCACGACGCTCCCTCAAATCCGACAACCGGCGAGCAAGTGCGGCGGGGAAAGAGAGAGAGAGAGAGAGAGAGAGAGAGAGAGAGAGAAAGGGGAAGCGGAGGAAGAAGAGAGAGGAAGAGAGACGAATTATCGACTCTCTCGAGGCAAGCACTGTGCGCCGCATGCGGAACTGCGTCGATGCCGGAGCGTTGCACGAGGGCTCCGGCTTGAAGCCGTTGAAGAAGGCAACGACAGTGGAAGAGAAGAGGAGAATTTTGCCGGCGCCCCTCGTCTCTTCTCCTCCCAGTGGCGGATTTAGCATCTCAAGAGCCCTAAACGGGACAAGCGTTACGGCAATTCCACGACTTACAATTAGGATGATCCTCTTAATTATAATTTTTCGCATGAAGAAATATTATTACGTCGCTAACAAATTATTTTTATTTACAAATTGTAAATGCTTGGCGATAAAATTAAATAGTGTAATTACGAATACTTTTCAGAGATAAATAAAATTACAAACACACGCACGCAGAAAATGATTCTGGGGTAATCCTTGAGTAGCCGGGGTCCTAAGCGACCGTTTATCGATAAATCCGCCACTGCCTTCTCCACCTGCCCGCGTCCCACACACCGCGACACACCTCACCGCGGCGCCCTCGAGAGGGTGGGGAATGCGCCCTCCGCGCTCGTTCACCCCCTTTCGCGCCACTCCGGCTCGTCGATGACGAAACGCACGTAAATTCGTGGCGGCGGCGCCGTCGCCTCCACCAACGCTGCTGCCGCCGCTGCCGCCGGATGAAATCAGTGCGACTGGAGTGCACCGCGAGGGAAGAACGCGGGTCTCCCCGTGTGCGGCCCGCCGTTCCCGCTTGCGGCACGCGCGCGCGCGCGCGTTCGCCCGCCTGTCCATACGTACGTCCGTTCATGCACTCTGTGACACAGCGAGTGGGAAAACAGACGAGTAAATAGGTCGTTGTGCGCGCCGAAACAAGGCGCGCGTCCCAATTAATGTGAACGACCGCGCGAAACGTTTTGAAAACGGGAGACGAAAGTGTGCGTTCGTTCATTCATCGTGGCAAGACAGACGCGAGCGAAATTGTTGTGATAGTAGCATAGTTTAAATGTATAAAGAAGACGAGCGGAGTAAGCGGCGAGAAACGTGTCTTCAAAATTGATTAGGATCGTTTAGCAAGCAGTCGGAATGTGATCCGAGGATATCACGGAGAAAGAGAAAGGAAGAACCGCCTGGAGCTCTGACTGATCGATCACGCGTCGCGTGGACTAGGTCAAGTGACTAATTAACAGGCGGCAGAAAATTAGAGCGATTAAACAGAGAAGCGTCACAGAGTTCCCTGACAATTTTCGATCCAGCTCCGTCGTCCAATCGTCCGACAACATATCGATCCTGCCGAAAGGATCTGCCGAGTAAAACTGCTGTAAAAAGAAGAAAAGAAGAGGAAAATCAACCGAATTCATTCGGCCAACGAAAAAAAAATAACGGTGTCAACGAAGGCGCGGAAAAGGTCGTTGGTAGGTTTTTTTTCCGGGGACAGGGAGAGGAGCGTGCGAGGGGTGCAGCAGGTGCAGCGGGAACGCAGCTTCTGTCATCGATCTCGCCGCGGCTGCAGCGAGCATGGCGCGACCCGTCGCACACGCCGAACCGCGTCCGCATGCGGCACGCGTGGCAATCGACCAGACAATGACGATATGTTAATCAGTCACGATCGTCGGTGACGCGCCTTGATTTGCCGACGATCATCCCCGATGATGTCAACGATGATAACGACGACGACGACGACGACGACGACGAGGAGGAGGTCGACGTCGACGGAACCGCTGGATCTTCCCGACGGAATCGGCGGGAGACCGATCGAACGTTACCCTCCGGCATCCCCCGGCTTTCCCGGCGTAAACGTCCGAGCGTAAACCTCGCGGCAAGGGCAAAGGCGCGAAGGGACCGTGAGTGTCCGCGTTCACCCTCTGCGCCGGGGTGCACTGCGCGGTCGCGGTGTGTCGTCCGCGGACGCGCGGGCGGTGTTTACATTTGCGAGAGCCGCGAGACATGGACCCGCGAAATTGAGATATCGATCGGGGGCCCTCGCGGGGAGAGCGCGGATTCAACCAAGATCGCGCGCGCATCCTTTTATTTCTCACGCGCTCGGCCTTTCGGCTCGACGAAAACGTGGACGTGGAAGAGTCACCAACCGGAAAGGGTTGGCGAAAATTCGCGCCCGGCTGCCCGGTGTTTACATCTCGCGAGGTCGCGCGTCCGGAAAATCGCGCGAGTGCGTCTTGGGCGCGCAAAATAAAAGAAACATATGTTTCAATTGATAATTGCGATCGCAATCGACGAGAATTCGACGAGAGTCGCGCGCTAACATGAGAAGTATCAATAGCAACTTTCGGGAACATCGAGAAAAGATAAGCAAGTTGAGTGCGTACTCGCGTTTATCGGTCGGAGCGTCAAAGAGTTCGATCTGTGTGTTACGTGATATACTGTAACCGAGATAGATCGGAACTTCGCGCCATGACCGCGCGCAACGGAAGAGACGTAGCCTAAGCGCGCCGCTGGCAGGGGAGAGATCTAGATCGATACGCGGAGACCTCAGACGCAGCGTCGCGTAAAATCGCAGAGATGGACTGCTGCAATTACATCGAGGCTTACGCGGCAGGTGGTCATTTTTATCAGCAGCAGCAGCAGTACTTTTGTTACGACAATGGTAGCGTGGGGTATACCGGCTACGACGCCGCGCCGATCTCTAATGCGATCGACATTAACGCTCGATACAACGGGGCGATACCACCCACGTATCCGACAGGTAGAAAACGAAATGCATGCCGAAATAATAGTGCACGTACTTTTGCGATATTGCACGAATATTCCGCTTGCATTTATTTTCATTTCATAATTATAGCTCAATCCAAAATTAAAGAAAGATATACAAACGAATTTATCTTTGTAAAATGAAGGAAAGATATAACTGTCGACAAGTACATATATTTGATTTGAAAATTAATTTATCATTGATTAAATATTGGAAAAATTAAATACTAGAAAAAAATTTAATTTTTTTCGATCGGACAAAACTTTCGCGACAAAAGATTTAAAAATTCTAGTAGTATTGCATGTAATTGGATAATTCATGGGTGGTACAATAAAATTTTTATGAAATTTTTATAACATGAAAATCTCATGTGTGAAAAATTATTTCAATAAAAATTAAATAATTTCATATTAATATATTCGAATGAATTATTAACATTCTTGATCATTTTTAAAGCTTATCATATTATCTGTGTTTATCTTGTATTAATATATGTATTGTAGATGTCCGAAGGTAGTATAATTACATCGTGACATTTTGCATTGCTGTATTAATTAACAATCGTGTTCTTTTTATCCAGATTACGTGTATAATCCGAAGGAGGCGAGGCTGCGGAAGGCGATGCGCGAGCAGACTCGCGAGCTGTCCCGACGATCGATCTTGCAAAGCGCGATCGCGACCGCAAATGCGCGCACGGCCGCGATTAGCGGCGGCAATTCCGTTGTTTCCGCGTCGATGGCCGGCGGCTTCCTGAATCAGCATCACCGTTTCGATTGCGCGTCGATGCCCATGGGTCCAAACGTGAGCCCTCATCAGCTGGCCGAGCCCTGGTTCCAGGCCGCGCATCGCCTGAAATCGGCGCACTCGCCGCGAATCGGCGATTGGTACGGGAACGTATGCGGTGACCCGATCGAGAGGCTGCAAGCGATGGGCACGATGCATCAACATCAGCAGCAGCAGCAGCAACAACAACGCGATCTCGAAAAGCCAAAGGACCAAAGGACCCAGGCGGCGGAATGCGCCGCGGCGGCGTTTTCTTCCAACGGCTACTCGCCGGATGTCGCAACCACGGAGAGAGAAATTCGTCGACAAGAACCCACGGCGGAATACGCCGACTTCGTCGAAGGCCAGAAATGGCATCCTTATCAAGTAATAGCGATGGCATAACTACAGGAAATAAGATAGTTAAAAAAATGTTAATTTCGATTTGCGAATCACGTTTCGATGTAAATTTGCAAATGCAAATTTTACTGATCTCATAGACAGCAAATATTTTTTAACTCCGTTCAAGGCAAAATGCGTTTCTGTAATTTATGTAGTAAAACGCAAATAGATATTTTTTTTCTCTGACTGAGTTATATTAAACGTCTTAAAAAGAATCTCCTGATATCTCTGATTGCAGAACAGCGCAAGTCCTCATCCACTTCCGAGAACGCCTCATCCGTCACCGCAAATGGGTGGCGTTCTTCACCCGAATGTTCAGAATACAAACGCGCATGGACATGGTCCATGGGGCCAATTTTGTCACGGCATGCTACCACGTAAGTTCCATGTATGGGATTATTTTATTTTTCTGCATTTTCTTATATCCAGCGCAATTATTTGATTATTTAACGTAACTAGCCATTTTTAGATACACAGACCTGAAGTTACACAGAATAATAATGTCTATGTCGATTGAGAGAAAAAAAGAGAAACAATTGTTACTTAGTAAAATGTTTCGCATGATACTCGAACATGTGCAATATTTCAGATGTCCCAAGTGCGGCTCGCAACGCGGCAATTCGGGGCCCGCGACATGCAGTTTTCTTACGGGATCGCACACCAACCAGGCATTGTGCGTTCTTAGAGGACACGCCGCAGATGAGTTATGCGCCGAGCAAATTGAACATTGATAACATACGCGCGTCTTATCCGCCGTCGGAGCATCAGGTATTCGATATGACTATCACATCATTGCCTAATGAGTCGTGAACAGAAGTCTCACGAATAGACCATAAGTTGTAACGATGAAGCAGAAATGATAGCGGAAATTATAAAGGCGATACGTCAATTTGATATTTGCCGTAAATAAGGAATTACCTATGCAGATGCCAAGATTGCTGGGATCAGCAGTGAATTCCGTCATAGACTCGACGACGACAATGAATCGACGCGAGGAAGACGGCGGGACCAGATGGGAGCCAAACAACTCCGGAATGTCTCTGGACGAACTCGTGCCAACGTCCACGGTAAAACATATCGCACTCACTCTCATTTGAATTTATTCAAATACTTGGTCCATTCGTCAGATTATTACATCTCACTATACTCCAAATCTTAAAGACGTGCCGATTTTAGCCGCAGGAAGGCACGGTTTCTCACGAGAAGGAGCGCGAATCGCGGCACTCGAGCGAGCGATTCGAGCTGAAGAAGAAACCCGTCTCGAGGCAGCCACTTCCGGGTTTCCATCAGGCCTTCGGCTCCACGGAGATCGGCAAGTTCTCCAGGTCCGAGTTCTTCGTGAATATGGTGGGCGAGAGCAGCAGTGGCAGCGGCGGCGACGTCGCAACGGACGACGGCGACGGCGACGGCGCCGACGGTGGCGACGGCGGCGACGACGGCGACGTAAGTAGGGAACATCCCCTGTCGGAAACGATGGAGAACACCGCGACGGCGGCGACTGCGGCCGCGGCAGCCGCGACGGCGACTGCGGCCGCAACCGCAGCTACGACGGCGACCGCTGCCGCGGCGGCGGCCGTCGCGGCCACCACGACCGGCGCCTGCAGGATTTTCAACACCAAGGCGAACCAGGCGACGTTCGCCGTCGGCGACGACGCCGTCGGTGCGCCGTCGTCGATCGGCAGCGCGTATTGCGGACAACCGGCGGCGGCGCCGCGCTGGCACAGTCCACACGTAGGTGCTATAGGTAGCGAAATTTAAACGAGATCGGCTGCGGTATCGCGTACTGTCTTCACGACATTTGTCGATATCCTTTTGCTATCGAGAAATATCAAGAGACAACGTTTTAGGGAGCAAGAATTCACAGAATTTTCTATTTTTAGATTAATTGGAAGGTAGAACAGTCACGTAAAATTTATTACTTCGTGATTGCAAACGGCGATTTTTTAATTATGGTACTAACAAGTATCGTTGGTACGGTACAGAATACCGCTGCAGATCGATTACCGTAGGACGTTGTCCTCGTCTTTTTTCTAGGCTAAAGTGGTTCCCGTAGCTTTCCGGCGCGTGACAGTTTACGATCAAATTGAGTGACGATATATTGTATTTCCGATAGGAACAAATCACAAGTGTAACATTGGTAGTTTTGATGTGTAGCGAATTTTGGTAACGAAAGAACTGTCCATATTTTACGTTGCATATGCCAATAGGAGACTCATCCAGAAATTGGAACCGCTATAATTTCCATGTATCTGCATTTAATCGCCGAAGTGATTTCTACGTTCATTCGGAACAGTGAAATTCGCGTGACACGAAACACCAACCTTTGATATCTTCGATGTTCAGAAATCGAGCCGAAAGTCGCATCGGTTTCAACCCCTGGATTTGTCTCCATGATGAAACCTTTGTCGGAACCTACAGCGCCGCTTGGAAAGTAAAAGCGGGACACACGTGTCATGCGTAGCGAATGCAAGTGCATCGATTGGCGAAAGCTGTCGGGGATCGATGTTGGCGTACGAAACGTCCCGACAAACTGCGAACGTTCGTCGAGATTGTGCCTTCCAAGAGGATCGGGGACGCGTCGGGGAGTTCTCGTCGAGTTCTCTCGCCTTATCGAAAATCAAAGCAGCACGATACACCCGCGTCTCGTATGCCAAAAGGAAGATATAATCAAAAGAAATCACGCCGAGACGATCCTTACTCGATCGGCACCTTCCATCACTGTTGTTAGATGCCGTCGGTGTTATACACGTCGACGAGTGATTATATATATAAATATAAATATAAATAAATATATATATATTATACTCGTGTGTAATAAGGAGGAACGAAAACGCGCGACGAAGAGAGTAAGTTATTTAGTAGATTCCTTAGGTCAGAACGTATTGCCGCGCGGAGAAACGATCAAATAAAAGTGAAGTACGCCTGCGAGCGTAGGAGGCCGAGAAGCCGACAGGTAAACGCTCTTCCGCTTTTGGAAAATAATTGCGAACGGGGATGCACGGTGGTACGTGTTAAGAATCTGCATTTCAACATTTCTTCCCAGTTTTCTCTCTTTTGGTACATCTAAAATTAATTTCCACTTAACGTGATTAGACAATTTTTATTCTTTTTCTGCATACATATGTACATTGCTAATTAGTTGCAGTTAGTTAATTAGGCAATCAACTGAATATTTTAATTGGCTAATTGGTTTAATTGACCAATTTAAGTCAATATCTTATATATATATACATATACTTCTCATTTACAAATATGACTTTTGTAAATACCGTTTGTGTTAATTCCTAAATTATATTAATTATATTAATTATATTAATTTTTGCATATGTTAAACTTGCGCGAAAATTTGTGTTCTATTTTCCACTTTTTCCATTCTCAATTTTAATAAAGTGTATTTGCCGGCAGATTCTTAATACGCGCTAGTATCTATAACTTACGTTTAGTCTTATACTGACCAGTTAATTCGGGATAAATTCGTGCCAGATACCCTGTACCTATGATGGGACCAAAAATTAAACGAAAAACTTTTATGTCGCGTTCACCGTCGCGCTTACGTCCTACGTATGGTCGCGTAAAAAGAACTTCCCTCATTCTGTTCGCGCGATCGCTCGCGAGTGAAAGCTAAACGCACACTTCCGCTCCGAAATGTGGAATATATTTGACAGAATAGTGCGACTACGCGAATGAAAGTACATTAATACACATATATAATTAAAAAAGAAATATATTCCACTTCTTGCAACGGAATGAACATAATCTTACGCCTTATAAAATCTATTTAGCCGTCAAATTGAAGTGTGCGTGAATATCATAATCGAAAAATGACGTTATCTTCGTAGGACGAAAATTGGAGTAATTTTGAGCTAGATATCGATAATATGCGACGTCGTAAAAAAAAAAAGACACTTTCTTGGCGTTAATGTACTGTGCATGTTGAAAGATACAGATAAACTTTAAATGCGGAATACCTACTGTTTAATTAATCAGAAGAACATAAATGTACATTGTGTGATACAATATCATAAGCAACGGTAGCTAAAGGTAATAGAACAAACCGACCTACAACAGACCTACACAACGTTTTATGCAAAATAAGTACCACAAATGTCAAGTTTTTGATGCCGAGAATATTAAAGACGCAATATCCTTTCAAAATAAAAAAAAATATGTTGAGTAGATAAATTGGCATTTGCGGTATAATTGTCCTGTGATACGAGATGGACAAAAAAGATCAGCATTGAAAAATGTATAACTTTACTCTCATTCGATTGGGACGATCGCGAGCAGTATGACAAGAATAAAAGAAACGGATGTCTATGCGACAGTAAAGAAAGAAAAAAACAAAATGGTGTCTTATTTTTCTCAGCTGATCCCGGAGGCCTACCTGACAACTCCCTTGTTGCTTCCCTTCCCACCGAAATCCCACAGTGTCCTAGGAGCCAATGCTATTCACAGATTCACAAAAGATGAACGACTGATCTCGCACATTTTGCCCAAAGAGTGTTGTTGGTTCGCGCGAACTGGGCACGCGATAGCCAGAATTCCTGATGGCTTTGTGGTAAGCGTAACTTGACATTAAATTTTAATTATCATTTTCAGATAACATTGAATTTTAAAATTATACCTCAAGAATAAATTTTCAATTAATAATATTTTTTGAGTATTGCTGCTGATAATAATCTTGAGAATTTTTAATTGGATTCGTTATGAAATTACGCAGACTTGTGCAGCTTTAGTGGATTATTCCGATCAGAGAGAATGGATTCGACAGAAAGCAACGATCCCGCATCCATCGGAGTTCCCGATGTTGCTCGGTAATCGCGGTATCGATTGCAAAAGAATCATTAATGATCCTGTACGACGAAACTGTGTCATCAACGCAGATGAGACTAGAGACGACGATATGCGACGAGAGTGCAAGATAGTCAATCTGAAGATTAAGCAGAAGATTGAAGATAAGAATTCATTCGTTGGTTTAAGTACGCATGAATCTAAAAAAAAATTAAAGAGAAAAAATTAAAGAAAATCGGTAATTGATATTGTTCATAATTAAGTTGCAATTTGTTTAAGTATTCAAACATTTTATTTGTTAAATAATTGACGATTTGTCACGATGATTTATGCAAATATGTATAATTTTTAAAAATTACATATTTCTCAACTTTCATAGATTTTACTTTCTTTCTTTTTCTTTTATTTATTATATAAAATACCGTTCTGCAGAAATCAACTGTAATATCATAAGTTAATGTAATGAATTTTGCGTGTACCATCTTATCGTAGATTTATTCTTGGCCAACGGTTTGATTGACAAAACGCTTGGGAAAACATTATAAATTGAGAAACCTTTGAAGAGATGATGATATCTTTGTTCGGTAAAACCCGCCGCTTTTGGCGTTCAGAATGCACAATTTCCGTTAAAAATGTTCAACGAATGATACAGTTTGTAAATAGACGAACGCCGAAAAAGCCGGTTTATCAAAGTGATCGTAACCACGGCGGTATCTCTCAAACGGTATAAACGAATGTTGAAGACCTCCCGACTCGTGTCTAAAGACTACCTAGCGGCAGGTAGCAATAATCGAGAATACCCCTATCGTAAACGCCTTTGCAGTGTTGTGCAGGTTCTATAGAAGTCGTAGTTCGAGGTAAAAATTTTTATGATACGCCACCGTGCAGCGGACATAAACCTTCCTTCAAAATCTCTTAATTTCCAAGTCGTATGCCAGCCGACAGAAACTGACGCAAGATAAATATCCTAACTCTACACTAGTATTACATTGAAGATTACGATCAACGGATAAAAAGAAAAGATCTTTGTTGCAGAAAAACATGAAAAATAAAGACATAAAAGACAGAAAGTTTTAAAAGTTTTAATAAAAATATGTGATGATTTTTACGTTTAAAACTCTTATCTGCTCCATAAAGTTCTCAGCTTTGAACTCGAAGAAATTATTGCCTCTTTCTTCCAGTATCACTACATAGAGCTATCTATAGCTATATAGAGTTCACAATCAACATATCCGAAAATTGAAAGTTATATGGTCTAAAAAAAATTCCTGTCTTTTTACGACTCAGATGAGTAGTTTTTCGAAGATAAATATGACACTTTCGTTTTCGACTAAATACTTTCGGAGAAATTTCACGCGGTTGATGTCATCGCGCAGTTTGCGACTTCGGGACGGCATTTCTGGCAAATAATCGCAGATGCAGCCAGGCTGAAAATTGTAATTACCTTCAACAACCTCGGACTGCCTTCAGTAACGACGGCTCCACAACAGACGATGATGTCGCAGCACCACGATCGCGAGTATGTGTTCTCTGCACGAAATTGCTAGCACAAATAACCGATAGGGTTACAGCCGTCTTCGCGTCCGGCGATTGCTGTCCGAAACCATGCGCGATGGCAAACAAGAGAACGGTCCTGCTCAAATATCTACTCGTGATGCGTCGTACGATCGGTCGAACGGTGTTCTGTTGATTTTTCTCATTTGACTCTAGACAACCAACACATTCCCATCCTCCCGATCGTTTCGCTCGCGATAGAGAGGAACTCCATTTTCATAATCGACAAATATTGCAATTACTGCAAGACGTCAATTTCATGGACCTTCTTTATGAAGCCGAGAAGTGATGCATTGCGAGGCCTTAAGTAAATTGAGATTATCGCAAAATCTTCGACGCCTCGCTGTATCTAAATTCCAAGAAAGAATTATAGTATAGAAGAAAATGGAGTGCCATCAAATGCGCGGCGTACAATCACTTTTCATTTTTAAGTAAAATTGCTCATCGACAATAACTGCATGGTTAAATATCTCTAACTCACTTTTTTGCTACGGAAATTAATGCTAACTCATATAAAAGTGAATATTTAAATAGAAATTAGAGTAACTGACGGAGAAACGATTTCGCGAGTTTTTTTTTTTTTTTTTTTGACGGATACGCTGAGGCCCGTTATACCTTGTCAACGAGAGCAACACTTATCTCTCACGAGGAACAAATACGCGTCGCATACTTTCCTGAGCGCAACAGACGCAAATATTAACTCGAAGAGGTGACATGTCGCGACTCGATCCGGTATCGCGCCTCCGGTCCACGAAAGGAACACTTCCTCGCAACCTTGATGAGACGGTTTCCTCCCAACAATTTATATCTTCGATCGAAACGAAAATTCGCGACCGATTGATATTAATCAAAGGGACGATTACGGCGACGATTCGGTCCACCACGTGCGGATCCGCGTTGTCCGCAAGGACTAATCGAGAACCTGGCGACCGGCGACGTGGGCGGACTGCCGAACGACGTGTTTGTTGTCGAACCCACCAACCGCGGTGGATTTGTAAAGACGACTCACTCGTCCATTGGTGGAGGTAAGACATCGAAGGCGGCACCCGCTGTCGTGGCGACGGGGCGTCCGGTCAAATCGTCCTCAACCAATGGATACCGCTGCGGTACCGCCATGCTGCACCCGTGAGCTTCTAATTTAGCGAGTAATTAGCACCCGGCAAACGCGAACGCGACTCGGACCGGTGCCTCTCTCGGCGGCGGCAGCGGCGGCGGCAGCCGCGTACCCACCGAGGAACGAAGAAAGAAAGGATGTGAAGCGAGAACAGAGAGGCAGATATACCGCCGGTCAGTCTTCGGCGAGTCTTCGCCGACTAGTGTGAAATATCGCGCCCAAGTGTTACGAGTCCTACGGCCACGCGGCCGCGGCTTCTCGCGACGCGGCCTATTCTTCGCCGCCGACGGAGACGTCTGGTACCGCGACAAACGACGCTTTTCCGTCCCCCTCTGCTCTGCCCGCCGCGGGATCACGTCTGATTTTCTTGCGAATTCGGGATCCTCGAATCGATCGAACGGCGAGAACAATCCAGATTTTCATCTCCCCATCGTGAGAGTCTGTCTCGAAAATATACCACGTCTCGCATGTGATTTCCGTTTCTTTTTTCTCGTATATACAGTTTATACAATTATCTTCGATCGAGAATTAGAATATCGACTGAACTTCCAATTCGAGGCTGTATCGAAGAGGGTAAAAGGATCAAAGTGACGGTTGGAGAACGCTAAAGATGCAACCGGCGGGCACGCCGCGAACGCCGCGTTCTCCAACGCGTTCCTCGTATCACGATCGTGATCGGGAGCATGAAAGGGAACGCGAGCAGGAGTCAGATCGCGAACGTGAGCGTGGCGGAAGGCAGAGTCGAACGAGCCCTGTAGAAGATCGAGAGGATCGCGAAGAGCGGGGTTCGATCGCTAGACAGAGTCTCGGGCCTTCTACCGCGATTTCGGGGAGTCAAGGATTGCCGCTGTCTTTGTCGTTGGAAGACCGGGAGCTCTGGACTAGATTCCAATGCATCACGAATGAGATGATCGTCACAAAAAATGGAAGGTACACTCTGGTCTATCTCCGCTTACAATTGAACGTCTCTATCGCTACTATTCATGCATCGTGTGACATGCATTGGTGGACATTCGAGATAAGAATGCCGCGAGGGGACGATCTTATGATTTTTATGTACTCTAAAACTGATAGGAATAAAATAACGCAATTTTTTAATCTAGTAATTATATAAATAATAAAGTTTGATATTTGATAGAAATATTTGCTTACTGGATACAAAAATATCGCTGGCTAAAATTTTAATTGTGCAAAATTGGAAGTTTACAATTTAAGATTTAAAGAATAGTCTTTCATTCTATTTCATAACAAGAAAATATTATTGTAAGCTAAATAAAAAAAAATTAACTATTTTAATCTAGCCATGCATATCTTTTATCATTTTATTTTTATTGTAACTAGTACAAGACAGACGCGCGCTCCGCGCGCGCCACTTGTACAATTTTATTATAAAGTCATATTATAATGTTTAATATGAAATTTGAAAGATAATGTGTAAATCTAATTATTGAAAGGCTTTCACGAAGCCGATAATAAGGTAATTTAATAATGTAAGATACTAAAAAAGTAAACCATAATTTAAATTTTGTGGTACTACATTAATGTATGTAAACAAAATTTCAATTACTTATTTATATTAAATTTTTAAAGATAACTAAAAAAATGAAACAATAATTTTATTATAGATATGACATATCAAAGCCGCAGCACTTACGAAATAAGTAATAAATCTTAACGTTTTGTTTTTCCTCCTTTTCTTTTAAGACTACGCTGCTTTCTCAGCTCCTTTTGGGACTGAAAACTCGACAAACATAATGTTGAAATGATAGTCGAAGATAGTCAAAGCTTGATATCGAAATTTGTCCAGCGGCCGAAAATTTTTTTCCGAAAAAGCACATCATGTCTAGATATTCTAGATGTCTAGATGTAGTATTTATCGCAAGAAAATAGATAATACCGATCAAAACGTATCCTTAGGATACATAAGTGAATGATAAAGGCTCGATCTGTGGAAAGACGGAGTTCCCGGGATTATTATGGGAAGATTCAGCCGTCGGCAATAAAATTTTACGATGCTTACAATCCTCTTGTAAAACGTTCTCCTGTCGAGCTGATGCCTGCGAGCAAGCACTTTACCTGCACACCCGCAGTCGACAAACCGTAATCGTTTTTATTAATACGCGGCTCGTAAATGTATAGTCGCGTCGAGGAGACACACTGTCCACGTTCGCGGGCGGTTTTATCTTTTGATCCACGCCGTGGATCCCGTCGTCGACATCGATCTCTCGCGAGCATCCTGCAGATCCCGGGATCTGCTTTACGATCGACATCTTGCACGTCTCTGATGTCACTTTCGTCCGCAGGAGGATGTTTCCCGTGGTGAAGGTCGTTGCACGTGGTCTGGAACCAGCGGCTATGTATACTCTGCTACTGGAATTCGTGCAAGTCGATCCGCACAGGTAATATGCAGTCTTATACAATTATAGATTTATACATTATATAATTTCGAAAATGTATCCTCAACTCACGAAAGCAATAATTATCTTTCACGAAAGTTAAAGATTATTTAATCTAAGTTTTTTCCTTAAGTGAAACATTCAGATGTCTCAGGAAATATATCAGGATTTTTTAAAAGAGCTCAAAAATTCCATTTTCAGTTATAGTTTAACTGATAAAGTTTAACTTTTAAATGGTAAAAAGTGGTACGGTGGCTGCCACAAAGGGTGGCACGGTGGGTGGAAAAATGAAATGGTTGTATGCACAATATATACGGGTCAATTTTTCATCCACAAACTCTATCTTTTATCCCAGAGTAGACCCTTCTATTTTGTATTGTATTTTTATTTACTACGCGCTTTTCAAATATTTTTCTTTCCCAAAAAAATAACGTTAAAATTATAAACTGACTGAAGTAACAGAAAATCTACTTAGAAGAGTGATACAATATTTACTTAGATTTTGTACAATGCGCACATAAAGAATTTATTTTATATATCACATGAGCGTGCAAACGTATTTCAATATTTATTTCATACTCTTATATATTTATCATCAATTCTAAAATTTAAATCTAGACTGACCCGACATTTATCGGCTGAGGGGTTGAATTTTTAATATTTTAATTAATAGCAAGCGTGGAAATTGCGCAAAGTTAGAATAGAAAGCCGCGCAGCATAGAAATATTACGTAGACAGTAAATGGACTGAGCGCGTTACCGATTTGCATTGATTTATCTCGCGAGCAGAAGGATCGCGGGGCGCGAAGGACACTAACAGGTCGTAATTACCGTACCCCTTTCGTTCAAGCATCACGTAACGTTGCTAAAGTCGATTCTAAACTTGTTAGTACGTTATTTTTAACTCGTCGGCGATTCGTCATCGGTGTTGAACGAACCGAGAAGCATTCCAAGCCTCATAATAGCTTTCGCAAAACAATCTCGGATGATCGGAAAAGAATACGAAAGATGATCCCTGTTGATTTTACAAATCATGTAAATTCTCTTCGTCGAATTTTGTTATAGGATTTTTCGCGTTTTCCTCGTTCGCTTTTTCCGCAAAAAGAATACAAGGGTAATTCAGGTCTTTTATTGGGAGAGGCGGGAGACGGGCATTTATAATAGTATATGAATTATTTCTTTTTTTCATAATACGATTATATAAATGTCACGAATTGCATTTGTCTTAATTGAGATATAAAATTCTCTAATCGAATTAATACCAGGTGGAAATACGTCAACGGTGAATGGGTACCAGGTGGAAAGGCGGAAGTCGCTCCGCCCAATCCGATTTACATACATCCGGAGAGTCCGAATTTCGGAGCCCATTGGATGAAGGAGGCGGTATCGTTCGCTAAGGTCAAACTAACGAATAAGTCGAACGGTAATGGGCAGATCATGCTAAACTCGTTACACAAATATGAACCACGTGTTCATTTGGTCCGAGTGGGTGCCGAAGAACAGAGAACGGTATGTTTTCTCTTTTCTCTCCTATTTCTTTGTATATTTTTAGACGATATCATTATTCTTAAATAATAATAGTTGTCAATTATTTTATTTTATCACTATAATTGTCTTGTTAATGTAGGTTCTCACGTATCGTTTCCCCGAAACACAATTCATCGCGGTGACGGCGTATCAGAATGAAGAAGTTACGAGCTTGAAGATTAAATATAATCCATTCGCAAAGGCGTTTCTCGATGCCAAGGAGAGGCCCGCCGATTCGCAGTCTTATCCACAATGTAAGTTGACGCGATCAATAACGTAAACATATGAACGAGAAAAATATTGGGAATCGAAATTGGGTTTTCGTCAAACGTTTCTAATAACATAAAAACATTTTGCAGATGCAGGCGCATTATTTCTTCCGCAACCTACAATGGGATACGAATATAACACTGCGTCGGCAATAGCCGCCGCGCAAAACCAAGTATCGGCTTGTGTTAGCAATCACTTCTCTAATTCGTGCACCGTTACCACACCGTCTGGACACAGAAGCACCTGCAGAGCAGCGCCTTATGCCTTGAGGCACAAGTACGTCCAAGATGGTAGGTAAAATTTTTTTACTATCTGTTAATTGAAGCCTTAACCCTCGAATCGTAGCAACTCTCTACAAGTCCGTTGGTTAATAAAACGTAATTTTTTCGTAATAAAATACAAACTTTACTGTTTGAATTTTGAAAGTTCGAATAAATTTATAATATTATTTCTAAAAAATATAAATTGAACAAAAATTTAAATTGGAACATTTTAAGCATTAATTATTATGAAAAATGTGTGACGACTGAAGGGTTAATTAAATCTTTGTCGACATCAAACATACCGTATCAATATATGTACCTAGACAGCACAAGATCTCCAAAACATATGTTCTATGGACACTTTTAGAACATAGGGACGTTCTTAGAATATTTTTGAGATGTCTTCCCAGATAGCACAGACAATTCAAAAAGAATTCCATCGTATGTCATCAGCTCCGAATTCATTTTCGGATGTAAAAAGAATTCTTTTCTAAAAAGTTCAGAAAAAGAATTCTTTTTGCATCTGAAAATGAATTCGGAGCTGATGACATACGATTGAATTCTTTTTGAATTCTTTTGAATTCTCTGTGCTATCTGGG
>VBVR01001604.1:0-28722 GCA_011638315.1 Tetramorium parvispinum | reverse complement strand
TATTAAATGAAACTATAAAATATTGAAGAGGTACGATTTAGGAGACCGGTACGCATTCAGCAACTCTCCCCTATTTCATCTTCGATTTCTTAGACGGTTCTCAATGTTTTAATCAAATAATACCATTTTGAATAAAACCGCAACTAACGAAGACTTTGCACAAGAACGTGATGTAACTCGCGCTGCTCTTCATTAAACCTGGGAGCTTTTCGAAGTTGGAAGTAAAACTGACAGAAGACGACGCGGTTAAGAACGAGCGATGTTGATCGAATGGCAACGTGAAGGAACTTTCGTAACGAGTGGACAGTCGAACCGACGTCATTCCTCGTCTTTGTCGAGGTTACTGCCACTGTTTCCGCCGTTAATTAATATCCAAGTCGATAATATCGATTCGTGCGACTGGCTAACGATCGAGCAAAATCTATCAATACCACGTAATATCTGAGTCGACGTAGGGTGCCGCGGCTTAGGATACCTGACCCCTGAAGATGAAGATTAAGGGATGAAAGGATAAGCCAGATGCACGGGAGGAGGGACGCGAAGAGAGAACGAGAGGTTAATGTAACTTAGATACAAAGTTTCGATTGTTCTCGCGAACTCATCCAGATGCTCGGCTATAGACTTTGAGATTTACCGATTGCTCGACTGACACCGAAATCGACTGTGCCTATTTGGAAAGGAGTCTAAGTTATATAACGGTTATCGCGCACTTTGCGGTTCGATTCTCGCTAAGATTATACACAATATCATCGAAGTTCGTAAAATTGAATCTTCACGTAATATTCAAGATTACAATCTCAAGAAACTCTTAAGCGTAACGAATATATCCTTTAATCCTTTTTCTATAAAATGTATCCTTCTTAAATGTATATTGCGAATTGTGCGAAAAGCTCGCTTTTGTGGCAGCACTAATTTCATGGCTTACACTGATTGCACGGCAATCAGTAGAAAAGCGTTATATCGTTAAAAAAAAGAGGCGTCACGTTGATGCCAATTTCGTAAAAATCCTACAAAGTCGCCATTCAATCAGAGTTGCACTATTCGCCGGTGGTAGAAAGGATGAGTTTCTCCGTTTCGGCAGAAAACTCACCGACGAAAGGCCCGATCGATTTAATTTTAAATCCCACCGCGTCTTCCGCACGATGATCCTTTAATTCAATTACAGCGAGTCGATCGAAATTCTGTCTTTAAATTGAAATCGATCTAATAGAGTCGGTTTCACTTTGCGTCCCGCGGGAGAGCGCCGAAAGAGAGAGAGAGAGAGAGAGAGAGAGGAGGAGGAGGAGGAGGAAGAGATACAAAAAATACACAAAGAGTTCGTTTTTTAATAGCAGTAATCGATAACATATCGATCTGCACGATATCCTTCCACATTACTTCATTGTTAATTGAAGCGAGACTCTATGGCAACATTTCACGTGTCAATAGTACGAAAAAAGTACTGGTAAAATCTCGACTGCGATTGATTTTCTAAGCGATTATTTTTGCTCCTCTATTAAATCTCCCGATTTATCTTTACTCTTTTATTATGATTATTCCTCCTGCGTTGATTGATAATTAATCTACATAAATTTTCCAAGTTTTAATTTAATATTATTTCATTTAATAGTCATTTAATAGGAGTACCTAAATTGTTGATAAAAATAATTTTTAAGCAAAAATATGTACTATTTACTTTTTTCAGAATTCATAAGTTTTGTGAGTTAACCTTTATAAATGACTTTTTAGAAGTTTTTTTTCAAAATTAATTTAATATTTTATTAAAGAGATAAATTCAATGTTGAAAATTACAGTTTATAACTACTAACTCTTCATTAAGGAAAAGTTGATTTCAAAGCAATTAACAAGAATATAATTAGAAGAAATATTCACAAGTAAAGCAAATACAATTTATTTTTTATAACAGAAAAATATTTTACTGAAATGATGGGATTCGATGGTATATACTAATCATAAATCAATATGTATCTGTTCTGTATATAGGTAGACATGCCAGTAACAATCTGCAATCAAATTGTAATAACAAGAATGTGATTAACAGTATATTTTCTCAAGAAAAAAAGTAATCGAGAACGTTCATGCAAAGATGTCGAATTCTACGAATGCTGTATAAAATTTGTCAGGAAAGTCATCACTGTATATACTGGTATATACTGATAATAAAGATATCAATCAACAACATAGGACGAAATGTAGCAGCAGTATCGAGAACAATTTGCATAAAGCTTAATATAAAAAAATTAATATCGATCTATTGGGATACTAGATTTTGTGATTATCTGGCACAAATGTATTTTTTAATTGGAACGCAATTGTATACTTTTGTCTTAAGACTATAAAAATTATACTCTCTTTCTCTCTTAAAATCAGCGATAAATCCATTTATCGTACCATTTATGACTTCTTTCTCTACGTACTATCAATTTTTATTCGTGTGCGCTGCATTTAATCGGACGTATCCGCGCTGGAATTAATGCGAGTCACCGTTATCCGGAAATAGCGTAAAATTATGGTATACGTGAAATAATTTCTCTTTGTAAGTCGTAACGGTGAGATCAATACGCGAAATTTATATATATATATATAACTTCATATTCTTGCTACTCTTTGAATTAAATCAACTTTTGGAAGGTTTCCAAATGTGGTCTTTAAAGAGTTATTATTCTCGATTCGGTATAATGCAAGCTATATATCCATCCAAAGTTTTATATACATCTGCGAACATCTATTTTTCATACACACGTTTTATAGTTTTCAAAAAGATACTTTGAAAAGGAATAAATCAGATTTATATCGAGTTGGACTGTAAAATATTTCGCACAGAGATAAATTTACACTTCTTATCTTATCATTCATCATTTAATATGTTTTTGATATTAAATTTCACAAGTATAAAGAAGTAATATGAAAGGGCCATCTCTCTTCCTATGTATATAATTCAAAAGTTAAATGTCTAATGTTTGATGGAGATATCCGCAAAACACGATGAAAATCTTTGTGTAGAATTGATGGTCTCGAGCGAATCGAACCCGTTTGCACAAAGCGCTTCTTGATGCAAGCGATGCGACCAAGTGTATTTCGCGTAGATGGTGATCATTAGCCAGTTTATCGAGAGTGCAGTGCAGAATCAATGGCACACAATGAGACCGTCCCAGCCCTCTGGCTATTGCCCGGACTGTCCACACGTTGTAGGTGTGAGCGCGAACACGTGTTCTGAATGCGTCGTTTGGCTCGGATAATCGTTCGATCGGAAAACAGACGTTCCGATAATCGACATTCCGGCGCAGCGCGCGTTTCGTGCGAACCTACAAGCGCACCCGTCGGAACGATATTGTCGCCGCTCCGGCCGGGATTTCTATGGCCAACGAAACGGCGAACCGGGGCGACATGGAAAATAAATTATAATGGTGTAAGTGGAGCGCGTAATTAAAATCGCGCCGGCACAATATCGCGTGGCACGGATTTTTCTAAAAGCAATTTACGTAACGTTCAAAATCCCAAGACAAATACCGCTTTCACGGCGAGCGCTTTGCGGCTGCAATTTTTCCGGTGTACAATATAAAAGTTATGTAAGATACACGTCAGGCATTGCATGCTTTTCGCATGCGGTGCAGAAACTTGTACATTTTATAATTACATTCTTGTTACATGTTATACACATTTATGTACATGTATATACATGTATAGATTATGCAAGCAATATTGGCATCCGGCAGATTGATTCAACAAATTCAGTCTTCTCAACCATATAAAGGAGGATATCTTTCATATGACGGATTCATTCATTGTAAAGTTACATTACATAATATATATCATATGACTATTCTCCGTCATTAAATATGTGACGGCGAAAATGGATACGCGTGGAAACTTTTCTCTCACGACTCGTATACCGTGCATAGTGTGTTTCGCATAATGTAAAATTATATTTTCGTTCTTCGTCATGAAAAATATCCGCCCTAAAAACATCACATGTAAAGCGTACATACACGAAAATGTAGAAACGCAAAACAAATAGGCGTATACTCTTGTGTGTTTGACTTTTGCCAACAAATTTGCATAAATTAACATCGTAAAAGTTAGACGCGAATCAAATGTCACGGGGTGCGCCAAGAAGAAATTCTGCTGCAACATTAGGTTGTAGTTTGAGAAAGGATCAAACGAGCTTAAAAAAATATGCCACATCACCGGTTCGCAGCGTATCGCAAAATGGCAGTCAGTTAATCGTGATTTACATCGTTGGCGCAACGAAAGCCTGAATGCCAAAGCCCGATGCAGGTGATGCGAATAAAACGGTGAAGAATAACACAAACGGAAATTTCGAATAAACACGAGCACAACATGAACCTGCTCAACCGAGAGCAGCGTCCATAAAAATGTCGCTCGACGCTGGTCGATTTACAAAACGACGGTAGACGGCAATGGGAGCCAGAGAGCGATCAGAAAGGATTTAATTAACCGAGTCCGGATGTTCCTCCACGCAACTCGTGTTTTTTTTGTGACAGGCTGCTTTCCCCGCGGCGATTCACTTGCCGCATGATGGTATCTCGCCATTACGTCGGCGGCTAACTTTATTATACGCGCGATTGATTTTCGCAAGGAGAGAGAAAAGAAAGCGATATAAGCGGCGGTGCAGGTCGGAGATAAAAAGTTCGCCAAGGAAAGGAAAACATCGCCGTGAAAAGCTGGCGGAAGTTCCCGACTGCCGGTGTGCTTTTTTTGAGAACTCTCCGCTTTCGTTCTAACTCGTTTCGATGTGTATTTTGATAACTCTTATTATTCGAACCATGGAGGTAGGAATAACAGGAGAGAGCCTAAATGCGCGGGGGTGAAGTATGAGACGTGGGACAAAGGTTGACCGCTCAAGATGGCGACCATATTGGAAGGAGAAAGATAACCTTTAAAATTCAGAGGTTATCTTTCTCCTACCAATATGGTCGTTCCACGTCTCTGTTTCCACCCCCCCTCGTCTAGAAAAGTATCTTATGCTCCCTCCTGATATTCCTACCTCCATGATTCAAACCGCGGTCACAACAGCGTACTCTCAGCTCTCTCTTTCTCTCTCGTGTTTGCGCTTGCAAGCACGCCCCACACGCGCGGCAAATAAAATGTGAGCGCGTCGAATATGTACGGGGCAATTTTCTCTCTAATTCTTTTCATATCTCTTTTGAAATTAAGCTTTTCATAGACATTTCCAGTGACATTTAAATTATTCGTCATTGTATATCACGTTTTTAATTATGAAGCGCGGGAAAGCTGTATTGAAATTAATCTGAGATAATAAGAGAGATATCCACTTTGTCAAAAAAATAGGAAAGCCAAAGACTCAATACAAATAGGAATAAAAGAATTAGATGAAATAGCAAAAATAATAATATGAATACAAGACTTTTAAAAAGAGCTGTATATAATAAATATCTTCTATCCTCACTGAAAAGAATAGTATTTAGATTTTTAAGTTTAAAACAAGTAACAGGAAAATTTACTTTGAAAGTCAAATGCAGTTTGTGCGTGAATTAACGTTAATTAGTATTCAATTAACAATTCTGTAATAAAATTACAAATTGTACGTTTCAGGTCTCTCTACTTCAAGCCATCTTCAGCGACGCGATGATAAACAAGTTAAAAAAATACCAAGCTTTCCGACGAGCATAAGGTGAGTTAAAAATTAAATGTCCAAGAAGTATATAATGTCCGAGAGAAAACACTCGAAAATTTTAATAATAATCACTAACTCGTTTGTGAGAAAGTTTGTTAGAAAAGCTTCTGATTTAAAAATTACATAAAGACAATGACAAATGTGATTACCATCAATTTTATCGTACTTTCATTTATTCAGCGTTCCTATATATTAGATCCAACAGTTGATAAGAGTCAATTTTTCAAAAAGAATGCAAACCGAGGTAAAAACTACCTTCTCCCCATAACCGTTCCAATGTGCATCGTAAGCTATGCCGTCTTATTAAATAACTATTATGCTAATTAGCTCGTAGAATACGTACTTTTAATCCGCTTAAAAGCCTCTGGCGAGAATTAAAAACCCGCTAGAGGTGCGGAGAGCAAATTCCGGCGAGGCCGAGGGAGGGACGGGAGAGCAGCGCGCAGGAAAGTAAATGTAGGGATGAAAAAGAACGGGAAAAACGCCGGAATAAACGCAAAGGCTGCGGAATGACCTCCATCTGGTTCGGAGGCTAAGCTGACCGGTATGTACACCCGAATACCGAATGACAGAACGCTCGCGGTCCTACCGTGGTGGATGCACGCTACATCCCCGGCCGTGTCACATAGCAATCATTGGCAGCCGGATTATGTAGCGTTTATCCTCGTGCACGCACACACCACGGGGCTAAATCTGCTGATTCAGCGGCATAAAAACGCGCGAGTACGAGAGAGAGAGAGAGAGAGAAATTGGTCAGTAGCGCGAGTCCATGACGAAACGAGAATGATGTTGCGGGAGTGACTGAGCGCGAAGGTGCGGATCAACGGAAAGAAACGAAAAGTACGATCACAATTTCACCCCCTTTGTGCGAACGTTACGGTTCACGAGCGTCGAGATAAAGAGGCGCTTTCATACGACGACGCGGCGGCGCCCGACGTCGCCGACCAAAGTCGACAACGTCAGCGATGCTCGCATTCGCGCGGAGGCACCAGCCAATTAGCGAGGAATTAATCACGCCATTGTTACGGGAAATTCTAGCCGTGGCCAGGCCGTCGGTTTCTTCGATTATCGACTCAGCCGTTCGAAGCCTACAATCGTAATCGGCTCGATTGCATGTCCTCTGCGGAATTTCCATCTTTCAGACGCTAGATAGCTTTTTTCTTTTTGCGGAAAATTTTATCTTTTAAACTTTAATTTTACGCTCGATATATTAGCGCGCTTTCAATTATTAGCAATATCGTCACATCGTCTAATTATAACCTAAAATAATTCGAAACAAAATATTCTATTTTCCATAATATTCTACATAATAAAAATTTTTAATGTCAAAATTGCAATGCATAAACACTTATCTTACTTAAAATTTCAATTGAGAAAAAGGTATTTTATCTGGTAAAGATATTTTATTTTAAAAATAAATCAAATATACGCGTAATCCATAAGTCGTACAAAAGAAAATATGATGCGCTGTCTCTTTCATTTTCTTACCATTGATTGAATAAATGAGGAAAAGAAATATGTTATTTTAATACATTCATTTTAAGTTTTTTTTGTTTACAAAAATAAAATTTTTTAATGTACAATATTATGCGTTTTTCCCATGGCATTTTAAATCTACTAAATTAAAGGGAATAAATGTTCACATAATTCAGTAAATCTCTGTTAAACAGAAGAATGAAACAATATTGACTGGACGCGTTCTTTTGAGTGTCTTTGGTAGAAAAATATTTTTTAAGAAGCGCTACACGCATTACATCACGTATATTACGTATTTCATTATAAATTTCTACAGGGAAACAACAATTACAATCAATAATTTGACGATGATGCTGTTTCTTTAATTTTCTCGTGAACTTGCGAACGGCGGCGTATAAATCTTGTTGCATTGACACGCTGCCGTAAATCAAACGTTATGTGTCAGAAGAAGCGACATGCCAATTTTTTTAACTGATATTCGCGATTTTTTCAACGCGTGATACCCGTCGGCCCGCGTTCCTACGCGGAAGAAGGGCATGAATGTTTCATTGCATCTCGCGCGGCAAAATTCTGTACAATGCATTGCAAATTTATCTCATTTTCTATGCATTACTTTTTCTAAGCGTCGCCGCAGGCCGAATGGCCGGCGGAATTTCTCGAATAATAGACAGCATCTGGCTGGCACCTATTTTTCGTTTCGCCGCGCGACAACACGCGAGGAGGAGGAAAGGGCGCACACGCGGAGAAAACGCGTGTCGCTGCGAATTTAATTACTTTCGATCGGAGACGCAAACTCTCCTCTCCCTTACGGAAGTTTAACGTACTGGAAACGCGCTGGAGCGCGTGTGAGAAGCGAGAAGCGACAAGAACTACATACGAATGCGCACAACTATGTACTCTGCTTACAATCAGTGTGCCGCGATGAACTTTCTCACTTCGAAATGCGATGCGACAGTGGTCCCTTACGAACCGGTTGAAAAGAAACGGGTTACACAGACGCACGAAAGTCTTTTTGACGAGTCGTGGAATGCGGCATAGTGCGAAGCACTGATGCTCTCCTTTCTACCCTACACTCTTTCCACTCGCGAAAGAATTATGATCTCTGCGAAATAAAGTTGCGCTGTCTGAACTAGAGTTTGTTAATGTGATCTATTTCAGAAGTTTCGTCAGTTTTTTTAGCAGGGCAAGAGAATATATATATGACGGGAGTTGACTTTAAAAGCACATCTGAGTCCTCATTTTTACTTTTTCATTCTTAACATTTCACTTATTTCACATTCACGGTTAGCAACTCTAAAAAAAATAAGGGCATGATATTTTCAAATCGTTCAAATACTAACACTTTTTAATAAAAATATATCACGTACCTTACATTTAGAAAAGTTACACACCATAGAGAATTTCTAACAAAAGATTGACATGATTTTCGAAAGAGTCAATTTTCAATTTGTCTGCTAAATAAACTTGATCAAGACCATAATGTAAGGATGTAACCAGGTCAGCAGCCTGGCGTGTAAAGCAAAGCAAGTCGAGGGCCATGTGTTAACATGAAGGAGACGTTACACAGAAAATCCACCTTCCTTCCTTCCTTCGGTTTCTAGGACGCCCGAGACTCGATTCTCAGAAAAGTTTTCGCATTAATAATTCCGAGGCGCATACGGAATTATAAATCGGCCTGTACCACGCCGCGCCCTAATGGGACTGTTTGAAATTCCCCCGGTTCTCGAACTGGGAATACGGCCGCGCGCGCGCGAGCCGTACAAGTCGAGTACAAAGTATAATACGAGGAAAAAGAAGCACTTCTTTCTCGCAATGCACAGCGGCGTTAGACTCGATGAAATATTCTTGTCCTTTTTTCTCTAATCTCTTTGAATCCCCGTGAACACGGCGGAAGTAATTTAAAGTTCTGATGGAAAGTAACGTCCTTAATCACGAATTTACATGCTTGAGACATCTTTGCGTCGTGCATGCGCTAGCTTGGAACATCGCGTGCTGAAGTGGACGAAGAAATAAGTGATAACTCTCGTAATCTTCGACATAATTGTATTCGCGAACTACATTTTGCCACACGGCAATCCTAACGCGTTCTCTTCTTATTGTTCTCTTATTGTTCTCGTTATTATTACACGGAGCAGAAAAAATATAAATTTACACATTTTTAACGCGCGATTGCGAATAAAACTTTACGATAAAATGGAGATACATTCGCTAACGCTTTTGTTTCACGGCAAACAATGTCATGCCGATAAAAACGCACGCGTATGTCTTTGCAGCATTAAATCAATTGACCATTCGTATGGCAAACATCGGTTTGCACTATGCATTGTATGCAGTGTAAATGTCAACATAGTGAATTCAACAGCTAAACAGATTTATGCATTCCATATATTCTCTTGCTTGCACGGAAACCGCAGCACAATGAATAACAAAAGCTAAAACGAGTACAGTCTTTCCAGTGCATTGGGTAGGTAAATGGATGGACAATTGTTCGTATCCGTCCAAAGAAGTCCTTTATAGCTCGTGCAAGATTAATTTTCTTCTTACGCGTCACTATCTCTCGTACAATATATTGTCTAACAAATAACTTTATCCATCTTAGTTTTCAATCTTCTACGATATGTAAATGTATACTTAAAAATTAAATATATCGCATAAAAATATCTCGGACACTTGAGATTTTTATTTAAAATAAATGTATTATAAGCTTCATACTACTAATTTTCCAATTTTCAAATTCAACTTTCTCACAAACGAAACTTTGTACATGAAAAGACTTGTTCCATAATTCCGATATATCTGTGTGTATGTGTGTGTTCGTTTTTAAAATCATTCCATATATACTTATCATTGTTATCGCTTTATGCAGTAACAAGTTCATACATCTTGATACCCGTGTAATACAAGCCATAAAACTGCAAAGCCATAGCGACACGACGTCGTAGTACTTTGTTACTCAAGAATAAGGAAGAGCTCATAATAGATTCATGACAAAAGTTAGTGCGCCATCCGATACGTCGCCATTTCAACTATATTACTTCCGCGCACTATTCCCGTGGGAATAGTCGTCGAACAAAATCGACGTACGACAAACGTTTATCGTGGCCGACCGATGTTCGCAGGAGTGGAGTACGTTGCCGCGTGAAGAATCGACCCTGTCGTCTATCTCGCCCCATTAGCGCGGTATTTTTCTTATGCGACCGGCAAATTTCCATTCCGCGACGCATAATTTAAATTTCCGCGTTGGTGGGATTACGAACGGTGCGCTCTTGTGTAACCGGAGACGATTTGCATCGAAAACAGCGGGCTCGGGCGAACTCTCGAGCGAACCGTCTCGAAAAACGCGGCAGGGAACGCGTCGACGCTCGCATAAACATGCGAGTGCACCTTTTTTGAAATCATTGCAATTCTCGGTGACGCCCGAAGCGACTTGTCGACAGCTGCGTGTTGGCGGATTCACGATATTTCAGATATTAATTATTTATCATTTTTATTGTTTTCTATTATTCTGTTATATGACTCTTATGAATCATTATCATGGGATACACTGGAATAATTCCTATCATTAGAGACTGTTAAGTTAACAAATATTACATTGAGTTGGATCTTAATACGTCTGACATTCAAAATGCGCCGTTTCAATCCCAAATGTCGCAAATATTACTCACCGACAGAACCATAAAAGCGACATATGCAGTCGCCATAATTTTCCACCGTGCTCCGTGAACATCGCCATTTGAAATTGCATTATATCTTTACGTGCAAAAGCGTTGACAGGAATCAGATTCATTATATTTCCTAATGATTTTCACTGAGCTGTTGCAACGGATAGCATGCAGCAGTTACTTTGAAACTTTCGTTGCAGTTTACAGTGAATTAGACTTGTGAGAGCGGATTACGGAGCTGTATTTTATGAGCGTACAAAGTCTGTAACATTTTAACTTGTAGATATCGCGGATTGTATTATCTCATGTTTGTTTCGCTTTAAATATTATTCACGCGAAGATAAAAGTTTTATTGTATGAAAGCGCAATGTTACTTAATTAATGATAACTAGAAAATTAATGAATAAATTGTAGATTTTTAATAACGGTTACTTGAATTCCATTCAAATTTAACAAATCTATTTTATCTACATATTTTTAATTTGTATTAATTATACAAGATAAATAACGTCTACGTGTCTATTTATCGATCACACAGATCAATGGCTCACACTTGCATTTTTGTTTAATATTCTCTTCATATGAAAACAATATATAATATAGTTAATTATATAAACGTTGTATAAACAAGAATACTTTTAATTCAAAATGTAATGTAGATAAAATAATGCGCCCACCTTTCCGTCTCTTTTATCTTTCCAATATGGATATAACGATATTATAATGTGATGACATCGGCAGACTCAAAGCGTTAAAACCGTTAAGCGTGATTTGAGAAAGCAGGAGTTACGGTTAATGTTCGAGCCGACATCGCACCGCGTGGACGACAGGATTCGCCGTTGCGTCATCACGACGCACGCGTTACGTCGAAAGCTATATACGTGCGGTCGTAAAACCACCGGCCGACATAAAAAAAAACTAAGGGGCGTGCAGAGAAGCGGGAAACTCTTTTACGAGGGATCCATTTGAATTTATTCACTCGACGAACGTTTATTCGTCGCGGCGTTTGTTCCCTTCCCATGAGTCACGTATTGTATCTACCTAACATCGAATTTCGCGACTGGAGTTTAACTATTCAGAAACCCTCATTGTTTAAATAGAAAATATTTAATAATTATTGGAAACTATCCACGCAATATACTGTACATAACAGTAAACAATTTAGAAATTGCTATATCGACTTTCTTGAATTCTTAAAAACTTTCAAATCGAAGTGATTTCATTTTTCATTCCATAATCAATATTTGGTTAGTATTTCAGACGACTGAAAAGTTTCTGACATTTCGCCAACAAGCAGAAAGACGATTCTGATTGAAATGTGGTTTCGGAGATTGTCATACCGTAATTGGCGTATCATTCATTGGTGCATAGCAGAAGGACTGAATTTTAATCAATTTATTTCATAAATTTAAAAAGTATATAAATAAAACAGATCAAGAAATCAAGAAATCTGAAAAATTCTGAAAAATCTGAAAAATATTAACAATGACGTGTTATGTGTTCTGAATATCTAAACTAACAATGGTCTTTAAAAAGTTGAAACGCAATGATATATTGAGGTTTCTCTGGAAAAAATAAATAAAATATATTTGTCACAGAGAGAATATATAAAAGTAATAAAATGCGCGACAGAATTTTTTTTTATTTAATTTGTGTCATACGCAACGCGATGCAACAAAGCATTCATAGAGATACGCGGATAAATATTGAAAGCAAACAGCTCGTCGCTTTTAATCCCGCAATTGCATTCGCACGGAGGGAAATGCCAAAATGTATCAAGTAGCTTTGTACTGCTGAGAGTCCATCGGGTATCGCAATACCATGTCACAGGGCCGACATTCACAAGAGTTTTGCGATAAATTTCGCCCTTGAGCTTGATTCGGGGCCGTTGCAGGATGCAATATTTTCGCTTTCGCGACATATGCACAAAACCCGAGAAACCAAAGGAAATAATTCGATGGGTATACGTATACATATGTACGCGCAAACACACTGGCAGACACTGTCCGCAAATCGTTTAACTCGGCGATTCAATTAACATGGAAACCCCTCGTATAGCCTCGTCAATATTTTCTACCTCAGTCGTGGGATCAAATGCGCCGCACAAACCATTTGTGGAAAGGAATATCAATTACGCGCGATCTCTAATTCAAACCATCACGCGACATTAAAGCACCTACCACGATCTACGGAATGGACTTCGCACCGGTAGTTTATATATACCAATTAATATTGCATGAAACGCACACTGCAAAATCTGCCTCACGCACCTTAATCTCACCAACCTACTAATCGAAAGGTATGTTTTAATCAGTAAATTCGACGTACCTTAAGAAATGTATCTTTTTTCTTAAATACGGTCTTAAATTTTAAAGAAAATTATGTTTATAATTTTCAGAATTTATCATCGTATTTATGTCTATATATCTTAGAAAGATTAGATATTAAAACTATAATTTTTGCATTGCTACATTTTAATCTGCATATACAGTATATTTTTATATTTTTCATGAATGTTTCTCTCTTAAGAAAAAAATCGGTGAAGACAGAAACGACAAACGAATGAGAAGTAATATCAGATTAGAATAAACTTGATATATTTCGGTTTACACTTGAAACGACACTATCAAACGAGTCTGTGTTCTCTCTCAACTCAATACTCTGAGTAAGAGCAACCCCACGGCAGTAAATTTTTACGAGTGAGAAATCTTAACGAATTCAAGACAAACGAGGACTGAAAATAAAAGATGCGGTTGTTCCGCGGAAACTCGCTGGAGAAGAATGTAGCAATTACTTAAGTGCTCCTACTTGTTTGCGAACGGAAAATCTAGTTTATGGGATTTGTATGCCAACAGGTGCTAGCAGAAAGCAGAACCATGCTAGACTTTTCTCCACGTAAAAGTCATTCCGCCTTACGTCGGACTTTCAAATCGTTCGCTGCAGTTTTCCGTCCACTCCTCGTAGATTGTGTTGCCTCAAACTTTCGTTGCTTGTTGCCGAATAAACAAGTATTAGAGAAAGAAGATAAATCATCGCCACGCGTGTACACTTGCGTTCTCTATTATCTCGATTAAAACGTGTACATGTACGAAGATATATTTACATTCATCCTCTAAAAGGTTCCTGTAAAACTTTTCCTTGAGCAAACTTGTTCAACTTGAAAATTCATGTCACAACGTTTCACGGTAAAAACACAAATTTCAATTATTTTATACGACATCTGTCGCACATCTGTTATTCGCTGACAGTAACTATAAAATAATTTACCTCTTCCAAGTAAGCCTCATTAAAGGGTAGACTGCGTCGGTTATTTCATCAAATACCACCGTATTGTTCATACAGGCGACGCAGGTATGAATAGATGAGTATCCTCGTACTTTAAATTTCTCGTTTCCGCGGAAACGAGTGTAGCTACTATTCCCGCGTTTAGTACTGTCAGAAAGTGTCCATTACATCAGGAATGACTTCGCTGGCTCGCACGGAACTCATTCGGCTTTATGTTTGACTTTTAAATCACCGGCGTTGGCACTAAGGCGACTTTTCGAGCGGCTGATAATTCCGGATTTCCAGATTTTTCTTTGAACAAGCAATAAGCGTTTATCTTCTTTTCGCGTTATTAAAATTCCTCGAGGTTCGTAGCAGACGGAAAAAGATCGTCGTCTGTTATAACATGAAACGTAATAAAGAAATAGAATCAAGTAAGGATAAAGTGTATTTGTAATATAGTATAATGGCGTAAGTAATGTATTATAGGGCTATATTTTTTACGTTGGCCCAACAGAGACGGTTTATCTTTCCGCTTTTGAAATATTTCCCCTTAAGCAGGATGTTTCTGCCATTTGCGGCGAAAGAGTGTCCATTTCATCAGCAGCGACTTCATCGCCTCATGTAAAACTCATTTCGCTTTATATCTCGCATTTAAATTCCAGATACTTCCTCGACGCTTTTTGCCCTCGCGCAATCTCGTTTCCTAGATTTTTAGATATACTCACAGGCATCCCGTATTCTCAGATTCAACCTCGAAAATTCATATTTCCAACTCTTTTCTTACTGCACATACAAAAACGTTATCCGTAACAAAAATGGCGCGACGAAACGCGAATTACAAAGATAACGCCGATTATCTGATTGAACAGTTTTTAAGAAATAAGAATATATCGTGAAGCTAAAGTATACGTTTTTAGATGAGTTATGTGTATACTTTTAAAAAGAAAATTTAATGGATTTTCAAAAAATTAAAATAACTTTGCGTGCATAATTTCTCACATTAGCGTTAATGATATACCAAAAGTTTTAATATTTCTTAATATTTTTTTCTAATCAGAATATGTAGAAACAGTCTAAAATATTAAATTATTAACTTTTAATTATGTTATGCAGAATCGAGTTAAGTAAAGTTAAATAATTCAAATCGTATAATTCAACTACTAGCTTCATTGTAAATAGCGAGACAAGAGAAAGATGTTCGCGCAGTTTTTTTATCACATTTTTATGTCTTGACCGCGTACACGCGTAGATTATTTTTATTTCATATGGGAAACATTCATTCGACCCGTTAATCTTAACTTTTCCCATTTGTCGTATTTGATCCTGGAGTTAGCGCATCTGGGATAACATCCAATATCGCGCGAACGTTCTCACGGGAAACTTGAACAGAGAAATAGTTGAGAAACTACAGATTATCCTTTTCTTCCGTGTTTTCCCATTAAACTCAGTTAACATTGCGCGTGGACTGTCTTACAACTTATTAGAATTCCATTCCTACATCCTCGGCATCTCCATTACTGTATCCTCGAGATCTTCAAGTCCCAGATTTCTGTCACCGGCCTCAACCTCGCTAAATCCCTCTTTTGATTAGAAAGCGATCGAAAAAGTTTTGATTTAACTGCATAGAGCACGATGTTGGTCGCGTCATGGTTCATTTAATGGCATAATAGATTACGCGAATATAACGAAGAACTTATCATAATGGAGAATGGTTACCGTGAAGTTACCACGAAGGCTAACCATAAGAATAATTAAAAGATTTCTTGAATGATAAAGAGATCCTGAAATAAATTAAAGATACGGCGGCAAGAACCGGCAATTCTCAATATAAAAAGAAAAAAATGTTTCTTGAAACCTGTTCTTTATGTACACGTATTGCTTCACTAGGATTGTGTGATACTATTGTACAGAATAGATACCGGATTTCTTTTTCTCGAAATATGTGTTTCGATTCGTCACGGTCTTCGCGTCTTTCTTCCTAGGTAGCTTTTTCTCGTAGAATGCACTTTGAACCCTCAACGAATCAAGTCGCTGCATTTCATCGGACCTTGGATTCGAATTTCAAAATTCATGTCCTACCGTCGTCGCGCGCAGCCTTTTATCCGTCTTCGGCAAGCTCCTTGCAATCTGGAACGACCAATGTTTCACGAGCACGCGTCCCGCGCGCGGTCGAAGTTTAATCAAACTTCTAAAAGACTTCCGGCGCCGGCCCGAGACGCGGACCCGCATTGCGATTCGTGGATTCAGGACGAACTTCCGGTTCTACCTTACGCTCTATCTCGTTCTCTCTCGCGTCCTCCCTATTCTTTCTGTCGCCCATCTACTCAGCATCCCACACCCTGCATTCTCTTAGAGCTACATTCTCAGTTTCCTCCTCGCTCGCCCGTCAAGCCGATAGCGCGAGAGTTGCAAGACTCGGCGGAACGAGGATCGCCTTTCGGGAAATTGAATCCCGTTTCGAATCCGCCGGGAGTCTTTCCAGCAACACGTCTGACACGTCGTGCAACGAGTCGCACTTCGGTTTCCTCTTTCACGTCGCTACACCGGAATGTTTATGCGTTTGGCTAGAAAGCGGCCTGCATCTTGCCCGAATCGATGATAGGTCACCGGCTAACGATAGAATCTCACTGAAATCTTTTGCAAGGGAAATATCTACACTCAATAGTTTCTTCCTTTGTGGAAATAAAAACAAATAAAATCGATATCTGTGGGAGAATTCCTAACAACTAAGCCTTTTCCAAATATATGTACCTTTCTCATATTTTTAAATCCACTTGCATTAATTCTTTAGAGAAATAAAAATGTAATATAATTTATTTTTTATGTAAGCATGAAATAGCATGACAAATTTTTAAGGCTGGAGACCTACTGTTTGGTCTCATTTTCCATAAAATTTAAATTAACCAAAGATAAAGCTTTGAACATAAACCAACTTGCAACTTGCAGTTGCGCCAGCGTATCTTTCATTTGACGCCGTAGTCTGGTTGTTACAACTTGACATCTTGTTTCTTGATATACCATTGTCTGTAGCTACCTCCCTGTTTTGCAGGGTTTACGAGTCGCTGTCGCAAAGATAGGAACACCGATTTAACTTTGAGAGATGGTTTTTACCTTTTACAGCCCATTACATCGCGTCCGCTGGTTTCGATTAAAAGTAGAATTTACAAATCGACCTTTTCTCAAGTTAAAACAAGACAAGAGTGAGAACGATCAAGTGTATCGACGAAGCAACTTGTACAAGATCCTTCAATACATGAATAGAGTAAGTTGTATTCGCTATTGCGATTCAAGTATTTTCACGTGAGATTGCACGCGATCAGATCTGAGACATACATCGAGTTCGATCGATCGTCGCATGAGATAATAAACCTAATATTCTTCGCCCGTCGGCGAAGGTGCCAACAAGTGGTACACAATTGTAAAAAAAAAAGAAAAGGGAAAGAGTCTTGAAAACAAGTTTCGCACCGGAATTTGTTTGACAGTCGCGTAACTCGGAGCAGAAAATCAAAGTTCCCGTAGATCCGTTCGTGCTGACAAACGCACACTCGTGACTATCGCGTAACTGTATACGCAGAACTCTGTAGACATCTACGCGATCACGTATGTCTCGTAGTATATCCGGAAACATTTAATCGCGATAATCACTGCCCCGCGCGTGTTTCTCTATGTCCATCAAAAGTTCTCTGGCGCTAATTCGCTTAAAACAGTCGGAAGGGCAAGAGGTGCGTTGAACCCTGCGTCGCAGTAGCGGACCACATCGTGCCACACGAGTTGCGACCCTAAACCTCGAACTCCACCCTTTCACACCCACGGACCAACTAACCAGTATAGGTCAATTTTAGCCTATATTTCGCACCCGTGGTTGGGGTAATGCTCGTTAACGAGAGCTCGGTCACGTACAAACAGTACGGTTTGCCCTGTAACGCGTCTAACGCGTGTAACGCTAAGTGCGGCGCGCATGTTGAGTTCTGTAAATGTCAATCGAAACGTGAAACGCCTGAAAAAGGTTTACGGAATTAATGAGACCAGCCCAAAAGAGGACAATTTAATTACTCCAGCGTGAATGTCAGAGAGACAGTATTCTAACGTATACGAATCGCAATGTGCTTTTGACATGTTAAAATTTTTAATCCTTTATAGAAAAAAAATATCCTGCCCAAGTTAATATAGCAGAATATCTTGATACTTTGAGTAACGACAGATTGCAACGCATAAAATTATCTTGTACCGCATACCTTTTTTTAGCCATAATATTACATTCTTATGCACATATAGCGATATGAGACGCATAGTACTGAAAATTAATATTAGCATGCGCGGGAGAGACAAAGGAACCTTCCATAATAAACAGTGTAAAACAAAAAAGTATTAGGCACATTCCATTCTAGACTACTTTCACTAAAATATCATTCTAATAATCTAAAAAAAAATTCCGCTGCAGATGCAATTTTCTCCTCTAAAAGAAAGAACATAACTCAATTAATTTCAAACTGAACTCCTCGGACCGTAAAAGTTAATGCGCATTGTGTTCGCGCGTAGATGGACATTATTTCCGACAAATGGCTCGGGTAATGTTGGAAGCTGGAATATCTGTTGTCGACAAATCGATGACATAGTATTCCAATTGAAAGTGTGCCGTCTGCTACTACGTTAGTATCTCTGAGAACCAATCTCCCACCCCTCATATTGGAAAACTTACGATTTCAACGATTCTATTTCTCGGTGATATGAATCATTTTTCAAAACTTTGCAATATCCTAAGACCGGTTCGCTCTTAAGGCAAACAGTAATAAAACATTTTATTAAATAAAGTTATGAATATGTGAATATATTTTAATTTTCTTATAATAAACGTGTTAATTTTTGTTTTTCAATTGCAAAAATCTTTGTTCTCATTGGATTTACAATAATGAACAAAAAATTAATGCCAACAGTATAAACGTTAAAATTAAAATAGCTTTTAATCAAGAGATTTTCTTAATGAATAAAACTAGTATAATTAATGAGCTGTAGAGTTTAATTAATAGAGAAAAACGCTCATTTTTCTTATTCTAACGCATGTGTTATGTCGTCATTGGTACAATTATATTAACATTTCTTAAAACTTAGAATTTTAGATACTTTTTATATATTCTAAGTTTTCATTTTTAAATTGATTGTATCTTTTATACCAGTAACTGTACAACACGTGCGTTAAAATAACGTACGTACATACATACAGCCTATTAAGTTTACGAATTTTGATATGAATTGTTGATGTTATCAATAGACAATTGCTCGGCGTACACAACATCGAAAACTAGACTGTCTGTCACTGATAAATAACATAGCATTGCAATTTCCTTATCAATATCGATTACTCGACGATTTTTACTTCGTGACAACGCGAGTCGTTTTTACGAGCAACAACGACTTATCGCGATATTCGAACGCAAAGATAACTAATTGGAGACACAAGACGGTCGCGGATGGATGTTTCCTGAGAACACAGGAATAGCGACGAGTCGCAGAGTGCTCTTTTCTCCGACGAAAAAGGAAGGGTCGCCGGAAAAATACAAAAACACGTCCGCGCGCGAGGGAAAATGTTTGCGGAGTCAACGAAATGTGCTTTCGCGATCGCCCCGCGTGCTTTTCTTCCCCTGTCCCCTCGGGTTGAAAGCTCGGACGTGTTACACCTGGACGAAGTTTCTCGTTGCTACGTTTAAAACGCGATTTGGAGGCCGCACATTTCGCGTCGCAAAGGTGTGTTTGTCGAGAACTTCAAAGTGCACAATTACGGGACTTCTGAGAGGGATTCGCGCGGATGTTCAAATATTTCTTTGTCAACCATTGGCACTTCTACGACGATGCTGTAAGTAAGAGGAATATTATGTACCGCTGCGGCAGAGCTCGGAATTCTGAATAAAACTGAATAAGTTAAAATGGATTATTATTACTAAGTATTGTTACCTTTGACAATTGCACTCGGTACAGATAAAGATATTTGCAATGGTGACTCGTAAAAGATGAAATTCTAAGGCTTGATTGTTCGAGAGAACCTATCGTCAATTTTCACGTCAGACTCTTTGGCCATCAAAATGATATTATGTGTCAAATATATCGTGCACTGAATATACAAGGTATGCAATTTTTTTAATTTAAAATAAAAGAATTAATTGGAGATTATTAGAGAAATAGTTTTGCCGGATTAATTCTCAACGCGCTTCGTTAGAAATAATTTGCCGGAGGGAAATATTTCACCGGAATATGACATCAGTCGAGCTGACAGATTTCGACTAGACGTAGACTGGGTTTGTTAGAATATGGATGATAAGAGAGCTGTTAAGATAATCAAGAAAGCGACTTGACATTTAACATAAAACGCTCGAACCTACAAGATTAACTGCAGAGCAATTCTATTCAAAACTCCTTGCTTAATATAACGATCTATTATTTTATATTATATCCATAAATCGCAATATTAGAGCCATGATAGAACACACTCTGTATATCTCGTAAAAATAACATCGATACAGGTACATTCTTTAGTTTAAATAGCAAAGGTAATCGATGTAAATTCTTAATCGCGTACTACAATGGAAAAACTCGTGAAAATGATAAAAGCCGCACATCGCCAATTCTCCTCTAATAGCGATTTACCAGTGCGCGTCGGTTTTGCGGTACACGTGTAGAGAATTAAAAAGATAATCCCGTCAGCTGCGAGTAAATCCGGCGGTGTAACTAAAAGCGTTACAAAAGCCGCCCGTGATGAAAAAAAAGTGTGGATATGTCGTGTACCGACCTACAGTGGAAAAACGGTAAGAGAGAGAGAGAGAGAGAGAGAGAAGATGGGAAAAGAGAGACGGAAGAATGAAAGGACGGATGATAGAGATTCGAGAGTTGGTAGGGATGATACGGAAGGGGCGCAAAGGGTACACGAGTTCGCGTTTATCGGTCGACGAACTGGGCCGCGTCCACGGTGTCAGCGTTATTCAAAATGCAATTTGCATCGGTGGCGCTTGCTTGCGGAAATCACAAATGCGCTCTGATTAGAGCAAGTTTTCCACCATTCGTTGCCAGAAGATAGAAACAGACCGAGCGAAAGAGGGAGAGAGAGAGAGAGAGAGAGAGAGAGAAAGCGAGAAAGCCTGAGAGAGAAAGAGTTTTGAAACCGAGGCGAGTTACGCGGGGAAGGAGAGACGGCGGAGAAAAAAGAAATAACAGACAGATAAAAGAGAAAAAGAAAAGGGAAAAGATTTCCCTCGGCTAATTGCATGAGATACGCGATTGTTTCATGCATATTCAGCAGATCTTCAGGTGGGAATAGCTGATCGCGATTCCTTCGAGAAAGAATCCTCCTGTTTCTTTCTTTTCCTCTTTCTCTGGGTTCCCTCCTTCAGGTCACGAAAGAACGAAGTACGAATCTCGAGGAGCCCTCTCTCTCTCTCTCTCTCTCTCTCGCTAAAGAAACCCGATCATTAAATACAATCGTCCTAAGCCGCGAAGTGCACCACTCGACGGCAATTAAACGCGACGATCTTATTCTGCTATTTCCCTCGGTTACCCTTGTAATCAACGTACCGATCAGCTATAGCCAATATACTATCAATCAATTATATATTATATATATTTTTTTAATAAATACAATACATTTATACACGACAGTTTGTAGGATTATGAACAAAGAGTTTTGCAAATTATAATTCGACGGGCAAGATCTGAAATGGCAGTTGCGCCATTCGCGATCGATAATCGCGATATTAGCGCGATTGGTCCGTTCGCCAACTTTTTGTCCGTGTGTATGCGCGCAACTTGGACGCAGGTATGTGCACCGCGGCTAATTGATAAACACAGCCGTTCGAATAGCCGTGTTATAACCACGTCGGCATGGCCGACGCTTTGTCGAAAATCAACGGCGATTCGACGGCTAATTAATACTGTTTTTGATATGCGCCCCCCGCACCTGCTCGTCAATCAGAAAACCATCGATGTCGTGCCACCCTCCCGGAAATCTCGCAATTCGCGGGCCTCCCTGCTGCCTGCCTCTGTTGAACGTGTCACGAATGTCGATGGATATTTTTTCGGCAATGATGAATATTAACGCACATTATTGGGGCTTTATCAAATCCCGCGCAAAAAGTGATATCGCTTTATTCTATATATTACACGTCCTACACGTTATTTCGCGAATAGATTTATCGTATAAAAATTATCATTTAAAAGTGTAAAAAAATATATTTGCAAGAAATTAATCTGAGGAAAGAATATAATGTAAAAATATCTGATTCTCATGTGATTGATTTAAAGAAACTTTAAGAAATTGATTTAAATTTTATTTTCACGACATTATGATTTACATGTTAATCTGCAGATGGAACAATCGATAGCTTTGTTCGTAATTTGGATATTTATATCTCGTACGTATAAATTCTGATCATTACTTGATTCTTTGACACAATGGGAACAAATCGCAGGAATCTGTTAAACACAGCTCCAAAAAAAGGGATGAAATTCCATTTGAACCGATATTTCCATTATCGATCGGCGCGTCAACCTCCGCTTATAGGGGTTCGACAAATTGCCGGCCGCAAGCAATATGGACCGTGCGCACGGCGGATGGTACGATTTGGTAGACGACGAATGACGCGCTTCGGCAGACGTGATGCGATTTCCTATCGGCATAGAACTTCCGCGAATACAAGTATTCTCTTCGTACGAATATTATCCAGAATCTCGCCGCGCACGTACACGCACGGATACCCATATCCATATCATAATCGGCTTTGCCTCCGTGCGACCCGACAGAACGCACATCGGGCCTTTTTTTACGCGCACTCACGTAAATTACTTTTTTTTTGTTTTTATTCCCGACCTCTCCCACGTCGCGTGCAATCTAACGATATTTCGCGTGGGAGGCATGTATACACATGAGGTGATTCGATTGTAATGGATCACGAGTAAAACTTTTCGAGAAACGGACGGACGAGCGAAATATGCGCTCTCGGCTCTCTTTTGAAAAAGGAAAGAGAGAGACAGAGGGGGGGGGGGATAATCATTGTCGCGCTTGCGGAATGTATCTCGGTAAGCCGCGAAATATGCGACGTGCGCGCGATTTGTTATTGGGAGAATTTTCTATCGGTCGAGCTACCTGCCTTGCCCGTACTTCCTGCGCCGAATGCCCGGCCGATGATTGATAACGGCAAAAGCGGGTCATCTATATTTTTCTTTTTTTTTAGGCGAACGTTTTACAACGGCTTCAACCCTTTTATTCCGCTCGCGCGCGCTGATTGCGAAAGCGAACCTGTGCCGGACGCGAGCGCGTGTTTCGCGTATGTTTCGTCTCAGTGTGTGTACCTCTCTCTCTCTCTCTCTCTCTTTCTTTCTTTCGAGTTTGTCCTTCTTTGGCGAGACTCACGCGATTCATCGAACGATATTTCCTGGAGAAATCCGCGCTTTTTGAATAATTCCGCGCGATTCTAGGGGCGAGAAGAACCTTCGCGCGATTTGCAACGCGCTTATCCGGAAAACGCGATCCGACACGGCGGTAGAGCGAATTAAGAGGATCAATCGCGACATTTTTGCAACTCTTACACCACCGATTCACCGGATTACCGTCCGTATCTTTCTTTCGTGTGACGTTATTTCGTTCGGTTTGAAACTTCGATCGAGCTCGATCTCGTAACATCACTATCGTTTCGCGTAACTTTATGATTTAATGCACGCGTCCTCGCTGCCTCTTGAATTTTTCCAACTTCACTGTTTTTATTTCCTATGCAGCGTTTTTCTACGATGTTTCGTTTGTCATGACGAGTATTCCATGCGAATTCGTTTTTTCAAATATCATACTCGTGAAATAACACGAGTTTTCGAGTTTGTATAATGATAGCGCGGTTTTAATGTAGAAATATGTTGTGAGGGAAAATAAGAGAAAGAGAATATCTTTTTTATTGTGAAGTGCAATTACAATTGAGATGACAATAGGTATTGTCATGCGGCTTCATAAAAAAATAAGAGAAGAGGGACATCAAGATGATTCCGCGTGCATTGCCAACAATGTTTAAAATTGTATGATATCAATTTTTCTGATAACCTCGTTTTATTTAATATGCTCGCTTTCATATATTTTACATTGGCTAGTATAGAAGCGAATTATGAGAAAAATAATGATTTTCTATTCAATTATAAACAACGTGTTAGAAAAGATAGAAACTACAAATTTTAGAATCAATCTTGGAATATAAACGAACATTTAAAGTAGAATTTTATATCTATGATAATTTTAAGTAAAGTTCACTTTCCCTTAAGTAAAATTTGATCATAGCAATTTTAATTCCTTTTATGTCCAATTATGAATGCATTTAATGTAAAAGAAAAACGAAAGAATTCCAGGTCGAATACTAAAGATATATTATTTAGAATTTTATCACAGAATCCAAAAAAAGAATTGCACGGTTTTTTAAAGAACTCGATAGACGCTTAAATTTTTTGAAAGCTCTTCGTATATAATTTTAACGCGAAAGGCAGCTATCTTTCTACAATCTCCATCAGAAATTCTATCAGCGCCTCGTGTGCCACGGAATACCGTATGATGATTGATAGCGAAGAAACTGGGTTAACGGCAGCTCTTTTTTTCTCACGTTTTGTTTCGATTGCCGTATCCGTCTTCGTGCGTGCAATGCGCCGCAAAATGGACACCCGGGCGAACGTCACTTGCGTTTCGCAAACGAAGAACACTTTAAGGCCCGTCGGAACGAGAGATGAGCAAATGTCTACTCGCCGCGAATGAGAAACATTAAAAGCGAAAACGTGTCTTCTTCGAGGGCGCGTAAAAGGGTGGACACGAACACTCTCTCTCTCTCTCTCCCCTTTGTTCCCTCAATTCTACTCCAAATGAGACTTGTCGCTCACTTTTTAAACATTAATCCATTTCTCCGATACTAGATTATTTCGGTCGGGTATCGCGAATCAAAATTTATCTATACATTTAAAAAGTTTCTCTGTAGATCTACGTTGAACAAACAAATTTACGCAATTTGAATAAAAAATTAGGAATATTCTTTAAATATTTATAAAATAAATGAAATTAATGCTTGAACATCGAATTCATTATTAATAATTCTAATTTTTATGTTCCATTTTCATATTTTTTGTTACATAAATTCTTGTAACAAGAATTCAGATATTGTTTCTTAAATTTAGAGCTTAAACGCGTAACGCTTCTATTTTTCATGTACTCTTACAGAAAAGTATTACTGTGCAATAAGGAATTGATCGCTAATAAATATTGTTTAGTAATTTTATTATCGAGTAAGTAATACAATTACTAAGCAACAATAATTGATTACTGGCCAATTTATTACTGCACAGTAATACCTTTCTGTTAGGGTAAAAGGTAACATATGTAATCGAATGTATTAAATTCACCAAGATGTATTGTGCGATATTACATAATTTAATATTCTTAGTGTCTTTTTAGGGCCGATCTCATCCCCAGCGATTCAGAAATAATTTTCCGAAGGTGGTACTGTATTTTTTAAGAGCACGTGCATGGGAGCCGATAATAAACCTCACGACCTTCGCGTCCACTCAGTCTGATTGCAGAAATGCTGATACATTTGCCCGAGCAAGAAAATCAATCCACTTTCGTCAAGCCGAATTTCTGTTCTTCGCTTCGTGCGAATTCAGCGCACGCCTCGTTTCCTCTCTACCTAAGAGATGGTGGCTCAACAAGTCGGGCGGTCGCCAAGAAGTCATCGTCATGGTGATGTAAGTAGGTATAGAGAGCAAAGAAGAGACCGTAATCAGAATCACGTTTGCGTCTCTCGTCTACTTGATCGCGACACAGCCCATTTATTTCGTAAAAATTGAGATTAATTTGCCAACTCATATATCAACTTGCCATGTTTTCGTTGTCGTGTATAAATACACAAATTGATCCTAAATTTTCGCGAAGAAAGGAGCACGGGATTCAACATTTTATTTGCAAATTTGATAAGTGTATTTGCCATGCCAAAACATTTCGATGTTATTCATAGTAGACTGCGCATATATTATTTAACGCGGTGATTTCTTAATAATTTATTATCTGCTAAATTGGTATGCTAAATTCGTTCATTTCGATACATTGATTTAAATCTTCAACCACTTATTTTACCAATCTTTTCATAATAATTAATGCAACCTGTCCTGCTCATTTTTTATTGTCTTATTATTGTATTAATTATATTTTTTCCCTCCCAATAAAAATCTCGCACGAAAAGAGTCACAAATATTTCAGATAACAGTAATGCAATATTAAAACATGTTCAATTGCAAGCTCGTTACGTGACTTGTCACGCATTAAATATCGAAACGATAGCCTTCACTTCTCGATGATGATGACCTCGAGGCTTGCACATGTTCTTCGAATGTAAATATACATATGAAAAATTACTCACCCCCTATCAGCAGCAGCAATAAAAATCGGCACGTCATCCTTGTCATTCTCGTCACCCTCGTCGCTCTACATGAAACGATCCAGCCTGCCGAAGCGAAGATCCAACGTCGACGCCGTCGTTGCCACTCTCGATCGGCGACGGTCCCGCGTCTTTTCCGCGACTGTCACGTGGACCTCTCTTCCACTTGCGAATATTCCGCGGCGACTTTCGCGCGTGAAGAAGAGTATCGGCCGAAAGAAGCGATCGGCCGATACTCGTTTCTCGCGTTGACCGCGACGGAAGTTGCACGAGGACGATGAACGGGATCAGTGGTGGATGGATGGTGAGGGAGAAACAAACGGGGAAGCTGCGCGGGCGAAGTCTCGCCGTCGACTGGCGCGCTTCCGCGTATCCGACCCCTCTGATAACCGGCCGGCACCCTCTGCACCCTACCGCATGCCCGCCTCTCCGCCGCGGCCGTATCGCGGGCAGGGGCCGAACCCCCCGCGGTCATCCTCCGCCGCGCGCTAATTCGCGCATCACTGCGAATCGCGATCGCACGCGCCGTTTTGCCCTTGCGATAACACAAATTTCCCGAGAAGTCAGCTAAATCTCCCCGCTTCTCCGTGGGCATGGCAAACGACCTGAAATGAGCATAAAATGGAATTTTTACCAACGAGAAAGTGGAATTTATCAAACAATTGGGCAACGTTACGCGCAGTTTTTCTCGCGTTAATTTTTTCTCCTATAGCGCTTTACATTGTCCTATTGGATTGATATCGTATAATTTTCGCATCTGTTTAAAAATGTTTCTTTTTCATTCACGTATGATACAGCAGGTCAGATAAAAATAGATATTATACGTATGTTTAGCATAAATGGAGATTTATTCGAAAAAATCCGGCCAAGCACCCATAGACGTTTAGCCGCTTTTTCGTATTTTGAATTTTCCAATAAATGATATGCCGAATTGAAACACATGTAGAACCTTTATAGGAATAGATTAAGAATATAAAGTCTCAATGCTATTCTTTCAGTCTTTTTGACAATAAATGATCCAAAATGTTGCAACAGACGATCGGACTGTTTTTTTGGACCATTTATTTCCAAAACGGCTGAGAGAATAATACTAAATCTAAGTTAAAGTTGAGTATTAAACTTTCAACGTTATATTTTTCTATTTATCTTAAGTTTCAATTCGGTGAAGCATTTATTGAAAAATTTTAAGTACAAAAGAAGAGTCAAACTTGTATTTTTTAACCGTTATGACTTTGCAAGTGAAACACAGGAAATTACGCGAAAATTAATATAAAATATAATTCCACTTTACATTTTCTACGTTATAATCGTGATTGATACAACAAACGTTAATAAATAAATTCTTTCATAAAAATCTCTGAAATTATTATGAAAACAACGTCAAAAGGTATAACAATTTTTATCGCGTAATTTTATTAATTATATTTGATTACATTATTGTTTTAGTTTTATGACGTACATTTTATTAATTATATTTCAGCTTGATATTCTCTTTATTAAAATTGAAAAGAACAATTTAAAAAAAATGCAATAATTACATTTGCATTTCCGTTCGTGAAACGTTTTTGTTACTTGCTCGGTAATAATGTAACAAATCATACACGCGGCATTCTAACAATAAAAATGTTCACCTCCGCAGCTTTAAATGAGGAATCTATATACCAGAGGATCTAATATCTTAAACGACGAATCTCTCAATTACTCGTCCATAACTGCGCATCTATCCGTAAAATGATCGTACTTATCAACGTTACAACGCGCATGAACGTGCGCGGTTTCAAGCAGGTAAAACTTTTTGTCGTGAATCTCGGCATTTCACGCGACTTCGCGGCTCTTCGCGCGGAAGGAAGATGAATTACCGGCGAAAGCGTCGTATACTCGGCGAAACGCGGCGCGGTCGACAACTTGCGCGTTTCTCGACAATTATCCGCAATTATGATGAGCGATTATACGGTCGGCCGCGGTATTCCACCCGAAATTTTCGTGCAAATTTTACCCGAAAAGAAGAGTCGCTCGCGCGCCGTTATACTTGCTCGCCCGCCATATTATGACGTCAAATTCGCGACAATTACGTGACTCCCACTCGCCGCTGAGATGCCGTGTATCCATAGAACGTAATAAAGAGCGTAATTATACACAGAGAGAAACGTTTCTTTGGATTTAGTAAATGTGTTTGTTTGAATTATATTTGTTTGACTAAAAAAAACGTTTGTATATACAAAAC
>VBVR01001603.1:0-28729 GCA_011638315.1 Tetramorium parvispinum | reverse complement strand
GAAGAGGTACGATTTAGGAGACCGGTACGCATTCAGCAACTCTCCCCTATATATATATATATATATAATAAATTGAAGTGATGATATTATATAATCATAATTTGACATCATATATTAATTTAAGTAAATATTGTTATCTAAATATAATTAGCATCCATCAGGAATCCTAATTTAATATAAATTACTATTATACGATACATAAAAATGAAATGGTAGTACATGTGAATAAAACGAAGTATGAAACTATGATAAACGTTGTTTATGATCACAGTTTTTTATTGCATCATTTACAACTGATCTTTTCGATCTCTTTCGGAGTCAGCTGCCTTTTGAGTAGCCACCTTCGATGACGATAATAAATATCCATTAATGTTGGCGGCGCGGGTAGGGGGATAGTTATCGCATCGCGAGCTACAGAGGCAGATGACTCGAAGAAGGTCCAGCTGCCTTCGATCACTAGCTTATTGTCGGAACCATCCGTTCGACGAAGATGTGAACGAACGGGGAGAAAAAGCGTTTTAAAAAACGGCCGATTCCTCTCCTGGCGAGAATCGTTAGAATTTTGATGATTGAATGAAGTATCGTGAATGCATCATTACACGTGATTATATTCTGTCTGAAGAGACAAGTCAGAGCATTTAATTCACTACTTTAATTTAAAATAATGATAAAAAATAAATGGAATAATTCAATGATATATAATTCATGCTCTGTATATTAGAGAATCATTAAAGTTGTGTGTAAGAAGTGTGTACGAAGGTATTTTATTCAGCTGTTGTTGATCTCAGAGGTATAAAGTTAAATTGGGTCATGATGAAAAATGTGATGCAGTATCCTTTGGATATAAAGCAGAGAATAATGACGATCTCGTCTCGACGACGCTTTGTCTCACGATAGTTTACTTCACCTCATATATTATCGACCGCAGCAGGTGATATCTGTGAATACTGACTCACGTACACGTACATCAGTGCGCGACTGGAAACACGTATTTCGGAGAAGAAAACGGATGAAGGACGCGCTGCTGTTGATACTTATCTCCTCTTTCATTAACTCTTTTGCTACAGAAGACGGCTGTAATCAGCTTACATATTGCATCCTCCGCGTATTAAAAGAGTCAACAGGTGATTAAGAACTGTTTCTAAAAATAACTATGTAGGAACTCGTCACTGAGAAAAAATAGAATATTTATTTATCATGTTATTTATCGATAAAGAGAGAGAGAATTTGCTCTTTCTTTTCTTAATCGAATCTATTGGTTCTGAGAAAAGAAAGATTATCACAGATTTGCGTTAATAAAATATTTAACTTTTTTTCAGTTTAAACATCAGTCGGAACTTTTTTATTTTATTTGTTACGTAAATTATCCGAAAGGATCATTTCGCTGGTTTAACTTTACACCTGACATTATTCGAACGCTACAACTGCAATGCGTTCTCATTCTTGCATTCCTTTATCGAGAAATCTAATGGCAAAAAATTGCATAAACGACTTTGCGGCATATTTTACTAGATCATCATTTCAAATGACAAAAACGGAATACGTTACATAGTCCGATCCGGCTGCGTATTGTTACCTTGGGTAGCAGGTGCCACCTTGCTTCGGGATGAGCATCGCGCGTCCCGACAAGAACGTTCTTAACTCTTTACACACGCGCAAAATGTATTCCGCATCTGCAAGATGGTACGGCGGTTGCAGATGCACGGACAGCTATCTCGCGGCGCCCAGCAAGCGATAATGTTGTTGATCCGTCGATTACTCGTTCAGAAATTACGCAAGTTGGGCATGCATATATACCGCGGCGTATATACCTTTGGCACACTTTTTTTTTATTCACGCTCATACTTTTAACATAGTTCCCATACGAATATCGGTTTGCGGTTCTCCTGCAATATTTCGAGTACGTTTGTAACGTCGAACAAATGATCCGCTCCTAATAGACAAATTTCTATAAACTCGGATGCGTGAGCTCCACCAAAGTATTGTGGATTTCTTTACGAGAAGAGTAATACGTCCATACACGTTTCTTTGCAAAACGATGCTATATCATCGCGCGGCTGGTACGTGATGGATCGATTGACGCAGCAATTAACCGCGCGACGATCGATGTTGCGTCGCGCGTACGTCGAACGACGTCCGGCGCGGCGGCGGCACGGCGGCACGGCGGCGTTTCGCCGGCTTCGATTCTCGGAGATAAAAGGGTGAGAGAGCAACGGCCCAGACAGACGGAGGTATCTCGCGGTATTCACATCTTGAAAGCTGCCGGCACGCGCCTGCAGCAAGGTGTGCCTCTCACTTTATTCATCCACCTCCGGTCTTCGGGCGCAGGAGCAGCTGTTGCCGGGGCCGGAGCGCATGGCGCGTGCCACCAGGTACCTATATAATAAACTGGGAGATAATGTCAGGGTGCGTGGCACTACGCCACCGAAGACCCTTCGCGGAGTGAAGTCGATCGAGACTAGCGCGCGAGAGAGAAGGAGCAAGGATGAGAGAGAAGGACGAGGGCTGAGAGAGAGAGAGAGAAACCGCGCGGGAACTTTTTAGCTTCTATGCGATCGAGGGGAGATCGCCGACTGTGACGTGGCACATAGGTGGGTGCGAAAACTTGATCGCCTTGGATTGGACAACGTAAATTCGCTTGTCCGTCTCTAGGCCCAGGTGCAACCGCAGACTTTTCGCTTCTTCTTAGCCCTATGCCCTCATCTAAGGTTAAACGCAATCTAATTTTAATATGTCATTGACTGATGTTAAAATCTGTCGATAATCATAGAAATATATGTAGAAGAGAAATCCTAATATTTTTCAATTTATTCGTGTTTAGCTTCTTGTTGAAGTTTATTAAAGAAAAAAAAGAATATTTCTTAAAGTACTTGATGCAATGCAATTCATGGCAGCAACGAGAGAAACTACCTATATAATAATTTAGTTTTAATTTTTCCGTAAAACTACATATAAAGTAAAATAATCTCTATTAATTTATATTTTTTTAATTTAACTTTTACTCCCTTTATCTTATTGTTAACAATAAGTTATTAATGCAAAGATTTAAAAGATATGTAATGAATATTGACTTTCTTTTCTCGTTAACAGCGTGATAATTAGTAAAAACCATTTTTCCGCACCCATTATATATACTCGTTGTCCATCTAGAATTAATTACCTAATGCGACTGTGACATCTGTCGTCGTTTCGTCAATGCGAACGCACTTTTATTCTCTACCTTCTTTCACCATCACCATTGTGCTGTATTTCAACACTATTACGTTTAACATCCGATTTTAAAATCAATCTTTTTAAAATATAATCGGGGGCGATGTGAAATCACGCTGATTAAATGAATCTTATTATAGGATAAATATATCTTTCGATAAAATATTAAGTTTAATATAGATAAAGCTTGATGCAAATATATTAATATGAAAATTTGGGAAATAGGATTTTAATGATTCTGCTAATATATTATTATTTTTATCTTTTATTTCCTTTATGAATGTGTGGATTGTTCGAATAAAAACTTAAAATCCTATTCATTGTGCGTGACCTATAAATCGATTTAAAGATTCCATCTAACCTGAGATTTCGTGCTTCCTGCGATATTACTACTTTTACGAGTGGAATAGGAAGCAAAAATGCGGTATTATCTTATATTATATACGTACATCTCATATTATACGCGCGAGTACCAGTGACAATACTGTTATTTAGGAGTAACTGTAATATTTTACCGCGTTCATCGAAGACCGATATTCGCTCTATAACTTGCAATAATCATCTCCGGATTCCTATTTTTCTTCAATTTTCGCGTCAATGATTTTCCATTCTGCATTAATAGTAACAAAAAGGCAAGAGCAATTTATAGCATATATAAATCTAGCCGACAAATAAATTTGTAATTATTTTAATCATCTGACAGAATAATTTTTATTTATTTATTATTATGGTCTATAGTTTATTTCATTTTATTAATTATTTGAATTCTGTATTCGATTAAATATTTATGAAATTTAAAAATTTTTTTCTGTATTTGTAAAATTTATAAAACTTATATTTTTATACGTGCGGCTTTGTCTTTTTTTATTATACAGTAGAATATTTGCCGGCTGGACTGATAATTTTGCAATCAAGTACCGATAATTACGAAAGCCAGGGATTCTGTTTTAATCGTCGGACAATAATGTTTCAATTTTCCCTTTAATCTGACCCCTTGACCAAGAATCGAGAGACCGATTGGTCAAGAGACTTCCGTTAGTATCGCGAAGTAGGCCTGGCGTGACAATAGTCTCCTAAGTTGCGACTGCTAGTCGACCTGCCATACAAACCAAGATATCGGGCTATAACCGTCGCAGCATTAAATCTGGCGAATTTGCAAAATGATCACGCGTATCCTGTGCCTCGCTACTGGGCCATTGACTCTCTCCGCGAGATGGAGCAGAATAATTCGCTCTTTGCATGCTGCACGATGAGTTGAAACATACCGAAGCGTTGCGCCGATATGGGCTTATTTCGATTCAATCATTCATTCTGATGACATTTTCACGTTCCCCGCAGCGCCGTAACTTTCTATGAAAGTAAGGATTAATCTTTGAAAACATTTGGTATTGCGAAAATCCATCACTCATAGAAACTTGTTCAGAAATAGGAGCGCATGCATTTTAATTGGCTTATTAAAATATCATTGATATTTTTTTCAAATTAATATATATTTCCTGGACTTTGTATTTATATCTAGAAGAATATTTTCATTTCAAATTAAGAATCGCGAGAAAAATCTGATGTTTGGCTTTGCGCGGTCATAGAAGACTCATGACTCTTAAAATTTATTTAAATAATCTTTATTGACTTATTACTATTTTTTAAATTGTAGATAAATAATAATAATTATTATTATGTAAATTGCTATAAATTAATGAAAGAATGATTGATATGACAAAGTAACGTTCACGGTGACGGGAGAAGAATCGACTTTTAAATCCCGTTAGATTTAATTTCGGACGTTTCGTTCGCCAGTATGGAGGCTCCCGAACGCGTGCGACGACCGTTCATGCGGGTGTCGACGTTTACTGTCACATTATGCACCTTGTGAGCCCGGTGTTAATAAATACGTACGCGCTGTTCCAGTATATTCCTCTGACTGCGAGACAATGCAAAAAGATACAATCGGGTGCTTTACGTAAAAGATCACAATTTCCCTTAGAAAATTTGAAGAATTTGCAAGAGGTAAAAAATCTGTTGCATAATTTTGCACAGATGTAAAAAACATAACTCTTACAAATCTTTTTAATAATTTTAAATAAATTATTAACTTATTATTTCTTTTAAACATGTAGGTAATAATATAGATTATTTATTGAAGTAAACTTTCTTTAATAGTGATATATTGTTTTGAGTATGCCTATACATATTCAAAACAAATCGCCGCATCGGTAAAACGTCGTCAAAACAAAAGCCGGTCCCGCCTCGGTTGTGCCGTTAACCCCGGGATCAACCGTCTGCGCGAGGAGTACGATCATTAATGCCGAGCCCTCATCCTCCCGTCTCCTCGCGGTCCTCATTGCGGATTTAAGGAGCCGAAGGACTCGCGTGCGCGTAGACGCTGGCACGAGTCGCGTGGGCACACATAGGTGGAGATAGGTGGGTAGGTGGGTTAGCGGGCAGGCGAGCAAGCAGGCGAGCGGGCAAGGCGAGCTGGCAGGCAAGCAGGCAGGCAGGCAGGCAGGCAGGCAAGTAGGCAGGTGCAACGCTGATGTTGCCTGAGGACTGAAACAGCTGTCGTCTTGCCGTGCCCTACTGCAGGCGCACGCGCCGACCGCATCCGCATTTACATTACGTTGCGTTACCATTCTCTCTCTCTCTCTCTCTCCCCCCCGTTCTCTTTTTCTCTCTTTCTCTCTTCCTCGCTCCCCCTGCCCTCTCCCTTTCTCTCCCGGTTTTAATCGGCATCTTCGCGTAACGGTCGTCGATCCCGCGGCGGATGAACGTTTCCTAGAAAAACCGACTCGATCCCGCCCGATGCGTCGCGATGCGACGTGCAGAACTCCCGCCTGGTCACGGCATATATCGATCGACTGTCCGTATTTTCTCTCCTTTTCTCTCTCTCTCTCTCTCTCTCTCTCTCCTTTCTCTCTTTTTAGCTGGCTGCTGTCCGCTCACGCGAGAGATACCTACCCGTGTATGCGAATGTTTTTAATTATGTACTGCGTCGTGCGGCTTTCAAATGAGATACTGCAAAGATATTGCACGCACGATTTTAGATAGTCTGACCCTTAACGGAAATGAGGAAAGATGTATGCCTTGTACTGTCGTGCAAAGTACTACAGATACTTGCACACTTTATGCATTTATTATTATTATTTTATGTGTTTCGTTTTACGCATTTGTTTAGTCTCTTTTTACTTTAAGAATCATTTAAAGACTTGGTACGGGTATCCTATACTTCATTGTATGCTGTCTTTTGAGAATATTTTCGTGAATTACGTGAGAGTTCCAAATTTAAAAAAATTCTGATATAAGGGTGCTTCTACAGCTGTCACCATTGCACCTGTAGTCCTCCCTCGTTAGGAAATCCAGTTGAAACGGTTCATTGGCCGGGTAGCATTCCATCCCTCCAATGAGCGCCATGGGAGATGAGGGTGAATGGGAAAAGGTAGTGTCCTTGTCAAGGGATCTCGAAAGTGTTCTTTCTGCGAAAAGAGATGAAAAAGGGGCGTAGATGAAGGGCAAAGGCATGCAATGGCTGCAAAATGTCGCGTCCGGTAAAACTTCCCGCGTAAAACTGTGTTTTCAAAGTTTACTCTATCTTTTCGTGATAAAATTCTGCTTCTAGAAAGGACACGCAGTGGTCATTGGTTTTGATCAAAGTATTGAATACGGCATTGCGTTAAGGAAGAAAGGAATATTGGAACAACAAAATGTTCTAGACGTTTGTTAAAAATTTCGTTTAAAAAATTCAATTATACGTTGCAACTTTATATAAAATCTAATTTTCCAAGAGAAATTCACGGTGAACACAGCCGGAGAGAGAACGCGCGCGTTCAAACGTAAAGAACGCAAAGTTTGGTAATCGTAAAAATATTCTGCCTCTCTATATCAGCTCCGTTCTTTCCGCGTGTATATGCTTATCTGCCGCGCTGATCACCCTGTTACGGTTTACGTATAGCGAAGCATGTGAAATTAACGAAACAAGGCGGCTTATTTTGTAGCACGGAGTTTACGAGTACGGCGTTGTTATTTTTAGTATTATTGCAATATTCTCTTCATGTAGAGATTGCTGAATTACCTAAATATATAATAAAAAGTTTCGAAAAGTAACGTCTTCTTCTACATGATATCATATTTTCTAAAAAATTACATATATATTGTTTATTTATGTGAATTTTATAAGTTTATACTTAATGTCGCGTTTGTGTTACCGTTACAAGAATTATGAATTTTGTCGTCAAAAATATTACTAATAATAATAGTAAATATTATTAATATTATCAATAATTATACAATAATTTAGAGACAAAAACAGTTATAATTATTTATATTTACGTCTTATTTGATATATAAACTATTTCGCTATAAAAATCAACAAATTAGGTATTATTGAATTATTTAAATTGAAAGAAAGAAAGTACACGTGAACTTCGAACATCTGCACGCTTGAAATAATACACGAAAAATAAGCACTCGGATTCGGTGGTACTCATCTTCCGATGCTCGAGAGCGTTGCTCCCGCCGCGATTTTGATTAGCTGACAATGTCCGGGCGCAACCGGTGAAAGGATTAGGCGGCTGCGTTTCCTAGAAAACTTTCCACGGGAGAATCAAAACGGAGTATCGGCTACGTGGAAGGCCATTAGTGCATTATGCAACGTAACGACGACGGAGGAGACCGCCGCGTGCGCGCGCGCGAGATCGGGGACGAAAGGAAAAAAGGGGACAAATCGCCGATACGCCGTTTATCGTTATCGGGAGCGTGTGTCTTTACTTCTCCGCCCGCCGCGCAAGAGCCCGCTAAACGAGGATACGACATAAGCATCGCTCCTATCGGCTTAGCCCGCTCCTGTTTCCCCTGCGACGATTATGCGAACGACAGACAACAGGGCAGTACTTCTCGCGGATATGATATCTTTTCTTTCCCGCAAAAGCGTGGAAAACGACGGCGACGTCCGTTCCCCCCGCGGCAATAAGCCGCCAGTTTTATTGCGCTCTAGATTCTTCGATCTTGGAGAAATCGTTGCGTACATTATCTCTAACAATACCGAGATATATTTGCAGCCGTCAGTTTTTCGTAATTTTCTATAACGTCACATGTGTCCGCGCGTTGAGTTATTTACGCGTTCTCCTTTCTTGTGTTCACAAGGCTGTTTCGTGATAAATTAAATTTTAATCGCCGATTTCACATTCTCATTTTGCTAAAACGCGCGTTTAGCTTCTCATTGTTCCCGAAGCGCCTCTCAATCCCACGTTACCTTTGCGAATTCACGCCTCTCTCTCTCTCTCTCTCTCTCTCTCTCTTTCTCCCTCTCTGGTGCTCGCGCAAAAGTTACTCTGTACTCCGACGCGTCGTTAAACGGAGATTCCCAAATTCCCTTTGCGGGGCGCGAGGGCAATTTCGTCCGTAACCGGGCGAGTAGGTGATCCCCGTATCTGTGGCGGTGTAAACGTGGCGAAATGCCTCCTGGAGGCAAATACAATAGGCGGGCGTGCGTCGTTAGCGAGCATCGGCGAGCAAGCGATTCCGCGGTGTGTCGAATCGGCGCGGCCGCGGCGGTGACGCCGGTTTCCTACTCGGCGTAAAAGGAAAACCGTGAGATCACGTGGCATGCGGAGTGAAAGTGCGGAGGAACGGAGAGCTGAGGCCTGCGGATGCGCCTTGGTTAACGATCGGCGTGGCCAATAAGATGGTAAGGGCCCCGCTCATCGGTCATAATGTATCGCGGGGCGCGCGCGCGTTGCGAAAATCTCGCGTTATCCGGCGTGCGCGCACACAGCGCGCTGTCGCAATCGCGGTCTCGAATTTCGCGTACGCGATTAGCCCGCAATTGCGTCGCCGCGGTGCGCCTTGGTATCGGGTAAATAAGGTCGGCGCCGTTGCGTTAGTGGGTATCCGATCCGCTTTGGATGGACGGAGATATACCGGGCCAGCGGCGCGTTTGATTTACGCGCGAATACGCAGCGCTCCACGCTCGATAATCACGCGTGTCGTAATGATAATTGAGTTATAAACTATACGTTCCCAGATGCGTACAGACGCTTACGGCAATTATGCTAATTGAGCGCCGCGGAGAAAGGGAATTCGAATCTGCGATGTGTGTTATGGCGCACATACTGTGCGACATACAGAGAAGAACCGCGCGGCACATTGTCTTGCCGAACCAGCATCGCTTTGGCGAATCTTTATTAATACTCTCATTAGCCTTTTGTTTTTTGTAATTATATTTGAATGTATTACTGCAATAGTTATTTACACATGTAAATTTTATTGAAAACAATTTAAAAGAGCTTGATATACCTTCGCTTTGCAATTTTGATATTGCGCGCTTACAATGGGCATTTTATCTCTCAAGTTCTAGAAAGAAATATCTAGTAGGAAAAAAAACCAGGGAAAATATAGAAGCGCGTCCCTGCGCGCAAGCGAGCAGCGATATTTACATAACAATCGCGGATCACGTAACCGTCTTTTGCCTTCTCCCGTTGACGTGTGTGTCTATCTGTAGGTGTCGCGTACCAATACTCCGTATATACGCGACTTGGAAAGTCAAGTAAACGCCTCCTCTTGCGCGAATCGCAATTTCAGCGCGATACAATCGAAAGAACCAGCCCCGAACGAGGAACAGAGAAAAGAAGCGCGAATAAATCGTCTACAATAATAATTTTTTGTCTATAATAATTTTTGTAGTTAATTTATTAACTACTAATTTTTAATGTAAACTTTTGTTAACATGTGTGACAATCAGCAACTATCTGCAATTTTTATTTATATAATATGAAGTTTCAGTATTTTAGAAAGCAGAAAAAGCGGATAAATCGCACGTTCCTTCGTTATTATTTCATATATCTAGTTTCTCAATGCTCGAAGTTGACATAAAATAGACCTAGAACAGGTACTTTCCTAGGACTAATTATATTCTGCAAAGTAACGAATTAGTAAATACGTATCGTGATGTACATATACGTAATACATGCATACCCCTACGTACGATAGCTATTTAAGTTTAACAATCTGATTAATAATCTAGTTCAGTTCCGAATGCGCGATTATATAGATAAGAACGTGATTATCGGTTTTAATTGCGTTATAGCGTGATGAAGTGGCAAAACACTTTGGATGAGCTATGCGAACAAAGTCGACTATTCGTGGCGTGTGAGCTTGAACTTGAGATCATTCCACTTAACGCAAACATACGTGAGGCCGAGTATGTAATACACAAGTACGGTGCGGTAGATAAGGACTTATCGCGTGGATAAAAATCGCTCAAGTCCAAATTTGCAAATGCTCTATCGTTATCCTGGAGCCAACGAGGTGACCAATGTTTTGCTGTCAGAAAAGTTACGTGTATATGAGCACACATTTTCTTTGGCAAATTACAATTTTTTTTAATTCTAAGTTATTGAATATAAAATTATTTCTATAAACGTTACAAACATTTCTTTAATATATAAAAACAATTATTGTTCCAAAGATTTGGAGCACAGTAGTTTATTTTAGATACTTTAATTTTTTTTAGAAATTATTGAATCAACTATTTAATTTTAAAGGTCTTTATTTTATAGTTAATGACATAATATCTATCGTGAAAAGGAACTAGTTGGTCAAGGACTCTCGATGTAATAATGACACACGTAATGTGTATGTGCACGTATATGTGTTGTGATATAGAAGTAGAAATCAATAATCTATGATAGGATAATAGGAACCTAAGACTTTCCTATTCGACATTTCAAAAATTTAATATCTTTATTACGCGACTTGCATAAGAATATCGATATGATACTCGAATTTAATAATAAAAAGTAAAAACGTAAAGAAAAGAATTACTTATAATTACCGGATGGTTCTATTCTAATTGCATCAAGACTCTACTTGGTCATACGAGACGGATAATGTATGCTTTGAATATATTGGACTCGCGCAAGCACATCATTAAGTTCTTTTCCCGTGTTCGATCCATCACGAACGACCCGGCGTTGGTCGCTAAAAGAAATTAGAATATCGCGGCGCCGCGACTCGGCGAAGCCATTTCTAGCCGCCGATCGAGGACACATTCGGGGAAAGGGATGGCGAGAGGGCGCGAGGGCGCGAGGGCGCGAGGGCTTTCCGAGGATATTAGGTGTCCGAGCAGTCACGGGGACGATTCATCGCTGTCTGGCGGAAAGGGTGGTCGGCTCGAAAGAAAGAGGAGGCGGAGGAGGGCGCCCAAACAACAAACCGGGTGGTTGTGTCCGGGGATAAAATTGATTCCCGCATGTGTGGCGCATCAATGGCTCCAAACAAATCGTCAAAGTGATTTTATGTTGTGGCCGGTATCGCGATGGCAACCGACCCGGCCGCCATGGTAACGCCGCTGGCTCATTCGGGGTCTCTAATTCACAAACCTACAGACGCGTCCGTACAAAAGCGCCCTATTTGAGATATTCCGTAGAGCAGCGCGTAAACCCATGCCGCTTTCGACTCTTGGCGGAAGGAGGTCGAAGGGTGCGAGGGAAACCGGCGAAAAAGGGGCGTTTGAGATCAGGAGGGTGAAGAGAGAAAGAAAGAGAGAGAGAGGGGGGGGAGGGAAACGAGAAGGGTGAGAGATACGTGTAGGAGGGGAAGGGAAAGCCAGAGAGCCGAGCTCGAGGTGGAAAGAATGGCAAAGGTGAGGGGCGGAGGAAAAAAAAAGGAGAGCGAGCTGCTACACCCCACGTGTGTGTTTCTCCACGAGTCGCCATGGCGACCCTTTGGCGTTCGTTACAGTAATGGGTTGGGAGAACAGCGGCCGGGAGGCGCTCGAGTCTCCCACGCTTGTCGGGGACACCTGCCTTAACGATTATCCTGTTGAAAGAAGGAAAAGACGTCTCTATCAGGCGAGATTTCGCCGATCCTGTATTGTACCGATAACAACCGATTTTTAGTACCCGTAGCCTCGCGTCTTTACAGTGTGTATAGACTTTAATGGATACTTTAGTCTTTTAAACGACCGTTTGACTGATACGAAAGATGGTTTCATGTCTGATACGTTAGCCCTGACTTTAATAGAATAAAAAAAAATCGATAAGATTTTTAGACACGTTGGACGTTCGTCGTACCTTCTGTTTTATCCGTGTATCCTTTGGAGCCAACTTCTCCTTGACGATAAATAAAGTCTGATTACAATCGCTGTAATAGGTTCACGTAGCATTGTTGAAACACGTGTACTCTGAGCAACTAACTTGCGTGAGGAAAGTTTTCTCTGTTTTTAATGAAATTCCACGGTTGCGAGAGTTTATCTTATATCAAAAATTCCTAATCTAGAATTATTGTCATGGATAAGTCAGATTAAAAAATAACTTCAATGACGAATGGCGAATTATTACATAAATTATTATATTAAAGCACCGATTATTATATCGCATTTTACAATAACAATTTTCTATAATATTTATTTTCAATAATTAACAAATTAGCTTTTTAAAGCTAGAACAACCTTCCGAATTAGTAACATCTAATGACATAAATATTTTTTTATAGACACTGCTCTTAAAGTGGCACATGCGGAAATCTATGATCGAAATAGCAACACGAAAATCTCGCGTGACAACATTTATCTAAAATCGCGACTACTGACATTATATCCGAAACGTGAGCTCGTGCATAAAATTGCCGGAAGATAACTTCTCACACATTACACCGTTAGACTATAAAAATTGCTTTTTGTCTCCTTATGCTGATAATAAATATCGAAAAACGTTTACGCGTTTCAATGCAGTTCAATATGGTCTCGAATGCACGTTGGGATCAGAATGTTCGAATTGTGACTAACATTTTGTTCATTTTACATAATCGAATCTGTATGACTCTGCAATAGAGTTATCGCTCTCTTACAGACCTGCAAAAGTAAAAGTAGAGAAAGATAATTTATTTAATTGAGATAAATTAACCTACATTGTATACTATTATATTAACCTATATAAATAAACAGATACAATTTATATTTTATATCTTATTAGTAGAATGCAGAAGGAAAAAAGGAATAGCTCACAATTGGTTCCGATTTATGTATAATTGAATTTTACAAGTCTTTTATCTAAAGTTTTCCAACTTATCTCTCGTACTCTTCCCTCAGATTTGGAGATTTTTTTTATCATCGACGTAATTACTTAAAAGTTGGAGCAGTCTGATCACAACGCGACGCAAATAAAGTTAGCATATCGTCAACCACCGTTACGTGTTGCTTCCTGACATCGGATTGCTCGCGATTACATTTAAACGAAGCGGCAGTACAAGGTGGATCCACACAGCTGACCAAAGTGGGACGACGTCTCGGCGGGCACGCGAAATGTTGGCTTCCGCTTCTCCACGCTTCTATGCGTCAAAGAGACGCGAGCATTCACCACCTCTCGATCCCTCGTTATATCTGTATTCCTTCCTTTTTTCCTTTCGTGCGACAATGTGACGCTGCCATTTCTTGTTGTGAGTTCGGCTCGGCCTTTCCCACACGTGGGATTGTTTGCGATGACCTCTGACTCCATTCGGTGCGCACATCGCAACATCATCGTTACATTCACGCAAATAGCCGCTCGATGCTCGAGGCTAATCAGGACGGGACTCTTCCTTTGCCTGTGCCTCATGAATCCGTATGAATATTGATCAGCGGGCCCGATCATTCATTGATCTTCGGGGTCATCAGGATGCTCTCTACATTGCTCTGATTATGGCCGCGCGCAAGTCAACGTTTTCAATTTTTATATCAGAGATCATCAAGAAAAAATATTTAATATATGCTATTTATTTTTTTCATCTATGTCCGAATATGCCATTATACATAAAATAATTAGTATTATTATAAGAATACAAAAAAACGTGTCGTACAATATAAAAATATCGTACATTCATTTTTTTAGAGAACACAACATATTTTAAATGTTGCATATAATACATTAGCAATAAAATTTATTAATAATACTTTGATTAACATTAAAAATTTTAAGATTTAAGATTATATCAAAATTAAAAATCGAGTAAAATCAACAGGATTTTATCTCTATTTTATCTTAATTTATTTTTATGAATTTTTACGAGGAATTCTCTTTTATTACGTTTATAAGGAGGGACAAAGATCACGCATCTATGTGAGCAGGCAGTATTTAAGGATCAAGCGTATGCAAAGCAGTCTGTTACCACGCAGATAGCCTGTCGCGTCACAGGGCAACACACCGGACGTTCGGTCTGCAAATTTATGTTAATCGGAACGTATCAGTAGTTCTGGAAGCTTAAACAGACCAGCGGCGACATTTTGCTTTGTTTTTCTGTGACTAACAATAAGACACGTACGAAATTCGATGCTGCGAACATTTCATGTTTACGATGGTTACGATCATGGTTACGATTAACACCGTAATTTTTAGCGTATTTTATTTAAAGAGAAAATTTTTAAAGAGACAAAAAGAGAAAGAGAATAGCTGAAAATCTTTATTAAAATAAATAACTCTAAAAAATTAAAAAATTTATAATCATCTTATAGTATACGTATAATCAATACATTTGATAATACTAGCGAGTATGTGATTTCGATCTAAACTACAGGTTTTTAAAAAATTAACATTACCAATTACGCGTTTTTAAACTCTTATGCATCGTGTAAGAGACACGATTCCTGACCGATTCTTTCTCACATTAAAGAAACAAGATCTGGATCTGGAAGATTCTTCCTACAAATTCTCAAATACATGCTTACTGTGTACATTCCTTTCCACATTTTTTATTGAATCGGGCGGGTTCACAGACAAGGGTCTGTATCGTTCTAAAAACATCTGAAAATTCTTACATGGAAAATTTTCTCTCTTAAGTTTAAGATAAATTCTAAGATAAATTCTAAAAAGAATATACCTACTATTATAATAGACAGATTAAATCGTTTCCGTTAAAAATTGTTTCGTATTTCACAAATATCTTGTAGTATTTACAGAAACAATAAACATAAATTCTATGAAAAATATTCATGTTAAATGTTTTGTAAAAATTTACAAAAGATGTTTTTACCTTTATTATATTTATATACATACTTACATTTTGACTCAGCGATATAAACGAGAACATATTAAATTAAGCGAGATCGTTACTTAAAAAAAAAAATTAACACAGGGAAGATTGGAAATTGCACAAAACTGCTTTCTTGTAGATATAACTAACAATCGTATCGCGCAAATCTCACTTAATTAATTTCTACTTGTTCATTTTGATCAAATATTTTGCATAGATATACGAAAATATAAACATTGTTTTCTGCTTTAAATATCTCATAAATATGATTTTTTAAATTTATAATCGAATTCATCAGAAAATGATTTTTCGTAAAGAAAATATTCTCAGGTATTTCGATCGATATCAACAAATGTTAGATGTTTGACATATACAAACATATGTACATATTTGATATATACCAACTTATTTGACATTTGAAAATGCTCGTGAATGTGTGTCCTAGTCATTGTCCTGTTCTATACCAGTTTAGATAAAAAAATAGTTCGTTCTTATATCTTTGCTGGCCCAATCCTTGCTGGTCTCCAAGAAAGTAGTGGGGTTGTGCATGCATTACTCCAGTTAACGTCAAGCTTGACCAACGGAAATTTGTCGGGCAGGATATTTTAACGGTCACAAACCCACCACCATGCAAGCGACGAGCAACTTGCCTAATTCAGGTGTCATCGCTTGTCATCTGTTGTTCGCAACAAAATTTTTGAATATTTCTCGAGTCAAATTATTATAATCCTGAATTAAATCATAAGCTATCAACTATAATTATGTTCATGTTTATCGAGAGAACGGGATGACGCGTGGCTCCGTGCTAACACGAGTGATTAGTAACAGAAGGGTCTCGAGTTCAAATCTCTTATCCTACATGTAATTTTCAACGGGAAATCACAGAAGATCTTTACAGATCTAGGTGATATTAGAGATTGTAATAGCTCTACTCGCCCAACTTACACCACTTACTCATCGATAAAACACGCGTTTTTCGATTTGCTATATAAAAAGTAAGAAACGTATTAACGTAAATATGTTATTTCCCATTTAAAACTATGTACAATCGTTATTTCACAGAATTATTTATTGGCAAAATTTTCAAGTCAATAATAACGGTTAAAGAAAATTCTTTCTTATCTACCTAGGTGTTGATTAGTGGCTCTCGGTCTAAGCGATATAACATCGCAGTTAGTCGACTGTGATGGGGGAACGATCGTCCGTTGCTCTAGTTTACGAAAGTGTACCGGACAGCAAGGAATATCAATATCGAGCGACAGCCTCGTCCAGGTGTAAGGACACCTTAACGCATCCCTCAACGGTCGACACGGCCGACCACGTCCGAGGATCTATTAGAGCATAGTTTTTCCCATACCGCTATCGCGCGCGCATATACCACTGGCCGTTCGTTAGATACATCGAGCTGGACACGAAGAAGGTCTCTAATGCCTAACGGATTTTTTCGACCTGATTTAAATAGGCTCTCTTCTTTCCCTTTCTTTCCCTCTCCTTCGCTGTGCGGACATTGTCCAGGTAAATTTTCATCGTTGGTCACCTTGTGAATGAGGAAGATCGTTTCTTCAGGTAGCCAGCGTCCATGGGAATATCATGAAAATTGACCATTCGCTTGGGTCATCCGAACCACCCGATCTCGAAGTATCGCAACCCCTTTCCAGAAGATTTCTCTCCCATGAGCATAAATTTTCTTTATTTTTTTTTGTTTTCATTAAATCTCTCAGCTGAAACGCAATGACAACATCAGATTTAATCTCGAAGGTCGATGAAGGCGTGTGAAATTGTGAGAATGGTCCATTAGCCAGGTTTACACTATGCAGTTGTACTCATAAAATGAATTAAGAACCATACATTGTATATTCTACGATTCTACATTATTCAATACGGTATTCAATACAATACAGTTGAAAATGGTATGGTTGTTATGAAACAAAATTAAAATGAAATATTATATAGAAAAAGTTCTGACGTCCCGTTAAACAAAGGTTCTTGTTCTTAAAAAACTTGGACACGCGACATCGCTCTTTTATAATGAAAATACAATGAAAATCACATCGATGAGGAAAAAAATCTGTTTATACTGCTTTTATTCGAAATATTTGCCTGTAATGATAGACTAATCACTAGAAATAAATAAAATACTGATATGTAATAATTAGTATATAATTGTAATACATAATTATTTATATACAAATTTTTCGAAAAGTTTTAGATAAATATTTCTGCAAATAAGAGTGAAGATGTAACAGTAACGTTACAATAATGCTAAATAGAATGCCAAACAGAGATGTATAGGAATATAGTATAAATGCATATCGCTGTAAGTTTTACCAGATAATAGAGGAAACACGAATTATGCATATTTCTATTATTATTACGTGAGGTCGTTAAAAACTACTCTTATAAGAACCATAAAATTGCTGTCACTATTTTTACTTCTCTCGTAAAACGGTTCGCTCGATAAAAGAGACTCGCGCTACCGTTATATAACGACATACACGGTCACGGAGGTTTTTTTATCATTCGAAGAATATTTATGAGCCTCTCATCGCGATGGCGTCGACTGCGTCTTAATTTCCTAGTATCCGTTTTATTTGAGAAAAGTAGAAAAATATATGAGGAAAGCTTACATTTGTGATTGTACATTTGTCTTATCTTTCCACAAATATTTTTCTCCAACAGACTGTGACTTAATTCTTTTGATATAAATTAATTTCCATTAATAAACCGACGTCATTTTCTAATTTCGTTTTAACTTTATCAATAAAATTTAATATAACAAATAATTTGTTCAGGGTCTTAAAGATTATTATATATCGAGTTTATCTTAATTAATCTTAAAATTAATATAATACCGCAAAGTATTTCATGTTTATTTCTTTACTCAAATAATTCGAAGCTTGCATTCTTCTACGTAAACTTATCTGTTTGCCAAGTACACATTCTGTACAATTTATGCTATTATCCATGTGTACAGAATATGTGTGTAACTGGTCTTGATAACTAATACATCGGTACATCAGTTTCGCGTCTGTATGACGCGGAAAATTGGTAGCATCGGGATAGTAACGGTCAACAGACTTCGCCTAAAAACTCTCCGATTGGTGCAAATATTTAAATTACGCCAATCGCCGGGCAGATTTTAACGGAAATGGTGCCGGCAAAAGACACGTGCGTCATATTTTATCGTTGAATATTCCTTGAGCCGCGCCCAGCCAACTCAGGGTCCGCCTAGAGTAAGGGCATTTCAGTGGACCCACAAAAGGGTTATGTACCTGCACGACCCTGACGGTTGTTGCCGCGATTCCGGCTGGACCCCCGTTCTGACCTGCGATCCTGAAGACCGCTCTTGTCCACAATCCCTTTAATTCGCGAGGATCAAACTGATCCTAAGGGAATCAGGTTTTCCACGTAACCCTCGTAACGAACAGGTAGACACATACGAGATATCCGCACGATCCCGTAGGAGCGTGCAGGTATACGACCTTTGACTCGCTGGACCTTCCCTCGTCCGTAACCCCGATTCACCTGGCCACGAGGGTAAACCGGTCCGAGATTGGATGGTACCCTAGGTGTCTGATACGCGTTTAATTTTGCAGAATGTTAAAGAAACTAACAAAATTATATAATTAAAAGACGATGCGAGGGTGATTTAAATAGCGCTTTTTTTAATGACCAATGTACACTATTAATCATAAAGAAAACTGTAGGTGAAAAATGCAAATTTAAAAATAGACAATCGATCTATTTTTAACTCTACACTTTGCACTCAACTATCAATTATTATATTAATAGATAGTAAAAAATAAATTTTTTAATAAATATTTTAATAAATTACTTAAGACTTAATTGATAACAAGTGATTAATTAATACCGCAATACAATGATACTTATATTTGTTTAAATTTAAAAGACGTTAGTAAAAATATTTTTAAATTAATTCAAACCAGTGATTTCTGGCGAAAATGTAACAAAATTGTGAAAAAAAGACACAGTTTCTTAGAGATTTTTGTCGTGTAATTGAAACCGTCTATCTTTAGAAGCAAGTCGTGGTCGAATGTCTCTCATCAACCGGACATGTGTTCGGTTAAAACGTTAGAAGAAAGAAGAAGAAAATAAAGACAATTTCCGCCTGTCCGATGGAAGGACGCGCTTTGATTTGTTTTTGTAGTTTCCGCCGGAACCAAGGCGCAGGTATGGGGTCTTGATATAATAATAATAGGGTTGCGCACAAAGAAAAGGTGTGAACTTTCCGCTTTGTCGAGATTCAAGAAGTAGTTTTAAATTACAAAAAATGTGTCACTATATATGAAATTTACGCTGTAAAAAATTAATTATAGCTATCTATGTATTTCTCTATATATTTTTAGAAGAAAAATACGATTTTAAATATTTTCTTTCGTTCATTTCTTTGACATTATTTTTCTAATCCACGCAATTTGATATTTTTAGAAATTTAAATATGATTTACAAAATTAAAAATATTTGGAGATTTAACTCTAAAAAATCAAGAGATAATTTTTGTCTACCGTTATAGTCAGATGGAAAGACGTAGCTTCGTGCTAATGAGTGATTAGTAACGGAAGGGTTCTGAAGATTCAAATCCTAGTGGTCTCTCATTTCGCATATATCCCATTTTTAACGGAAAATCAAACAAAACAAAAGAACTTTTTAAGTCTAGGTAACACTTGAGATTATTATCCTAGCCGTCCATCTTAACCATATTACTACTATTATAGTCAGATTATCTGAATTTAAAACAGAATGCGCTATGCTTTTTCTCTTTTTTGAGAACACAATTCTTAAAATTTTTAAATTGTTGACTATTCACTTCTGCCAAGACAAAGCATTTGAAACTTTATGGTTGAATAACTCTTAACAAAGTCATCTCTGCTCCGCAATAAGATGAAAGAGCCAGAGAAAGCGAACGTAGCGAGAGGCTGCGCAAGCGTGACGTCCTTGCTCTCTATTGGCTTCGTTTAGCCGACCAATGAAAACGGAGATGTCCCTACTATGCCAAGATCTCCATCAGTGGTCCAGCCTTCGTCAGGTCTGAATTGCATCAGTATAATATATCGCTTTCATCGCACGTATTTTAGTTCTTCGCAAAATAAAGAAATGTTTTTTCTCGCGTTCACGATGAACGACACTACTAATTTTCAATTTTACGTTGTTTTGTGCTTTAATAAATAATTTTTAATCTTGTTAATTCTCGGGTTTTTGCTTCTGCAAAATAAAATTGTTTCACGTATATATAGCTTTTTACATTAAAAAAAAATCTGTATCATTCTGTACCTGGTCATTTAGTTTTGACTTTTAAATTAAATAAATTAAATAATTATATATTGATGCAATTCTATATTTTCTACGACATTTAAATAATTGCTAAATACCATTACATGACATTAGATATTTATATTATATTGATCATGTTAAAAGAAGAGTAACAGGAAAAATTAATCTTCTACGTGTCATTGTGTGCAAATCATATATTCTATTTATAAGCGAGACCGATTTTCGACAAGTCACCAATATGAATAATGTATTCGCGGAAGATTTGAGACGATTTTACGTTGAAGATTGACACACGGTCACCTTTGCATATTGCGCTTCTTCGATGACCTTACTTGCTAATGAAGTTGCGCTCATCGGTGCCGAGGCAGCACGAAGTCTCTTTATCACGCTGGGCGATAAGACAAAAAGTATCAATGGTCAGATGTCATTTATGGTAATTCGCAGGCTGCCGTTGGCACAGCGCTCTTGAATAGCGAGCAAAAAAATATTCCACGTTGCAAGAGTAAAAACTTATAAAAATAAAAGTAGCATGGATAACTTCTTGCATCACAAAAACGAATTAATAATAACTCGAAAATATAACACTGTAGTTTCCTACTGTATATGAAACATAATTTTTGTGTATAATTTTTGCTAAAAAATATTTATAGAGATGATTCCTATTAAATCAAGACTATTTAAATTTTCGTAATATTATTGTAAAAGTGATCATCAAGTTATTTTTAGGCTAAAATTCCATAAAGTTTATATAAAATGATTTAACGACATGTGAGACGCATATAGCGATATAGCACAGTTATTCGTGTAAACAATTTCCTTGCGATAAGTTTGAATTGTCAAATATGCGCACGTGATGATTCAAAGTATTCCCGCTCAGCCAGCTCGAGATACATAAGTCATGATCTAGAATTCAGCACGCACTATTTTACATGCAGAGAGACACAATGACTTTCAGTCGTATAATTGCCGCGTAAATAATGGTTGACTGCGCTTATCGTAGCGATGATAATAATGCGAAGGATGACGGTGCTACTCGATACGATCTATTCGTCTAGAACTCTCTTGTTTTTCAGACAGATGGTAAAAGAAAATGAAAAGTTCGTAGCAGCAAAATCAAATGTGCATTTGTATTAGTAGATATCGAGGCGTATATATAATACGCATTAATACGAGATAACGTCTATAATATTTTTGCATTTATATTGCGTCTCCATGTACGTATACACGCGCGCTCACGAGTGTATGAGTGTAAATAACAATGTAAAATTATTATATGCAAAAAAGTTGCAGAGCGATAATAATATAGACTGAAAATTTATTCACTTCCGTAATTCTTCACGATATTGAACAAGTATCTCGTAAATATAAAATCGCATTTTTCCGAATTTAAAAAAACTTTCTGACAAGCGTTTGTCTGACAATTAAAAATGATGTTGGAGTTAAATGCTAAATTTTTCAAGGAATTTCTCAAGGCAATATTGTCGCCGAACTTTGCAATATTTCTTCGTCTCCAGAGCTGCAGTATTGTTAACGAGGCGCGTTGTACGAACGATAAATGCAGGAACAAGCATAAGTGGACGAGTTGCTAGTAATCAAGTTTTCCATTGGTGGTCTCATTAGTGACTTATTCTACGTATCTACTTAACAACCTTAGTATACAATTACATGAAATTTGCATCGCTCTTCCATATATAACAATATATTTTTTAATATATTATGTGGATTATTTATAAAATATTAACAGGAATGGCATTTTTCTCAATTAAAAAAGACGGAGCAGGAAGATATAACATTACATTTTAATATTTTAAGAGATTTTAAATTAGATCATTAATTTACAAAATTCTAGTCGTTTAAAATCGAAACTTATTATAATCCTCTGCTATTAATGGTTACAAACAATGATAAATTTTTTTGTCCAAAGTAAAATAAAACTGACAGTAATATCCATATCCAGTTCAATATTGAGCTAAATATATAATTGGATTATAATGTATGAGAAATAGACAATATTATCAAAGTTAATATGATAAAGTGTGCGACGCACGTCGAAGTTCTTTTTTTAGAAATTTTATTATTTTGATTGTACATATCATAATCCATATATAAAATACGTAACTAATAATATAATATTATCTTCTTTTTATTATCATAATTACATTTTATGTAGAATAATTTGATATTAATTATCCTTTCCTTGCTCCGCACTATTAAACGCAAAAGTATTCAAATTATATGAAAATTAGATTCTCTGGACATACATACAGAAATATCGTACGCAGCATACTATGTAATGTTTTGTCGTATCTCATTCGATAATATCGCCGAAATTTATCAAACGATAGAGATATTTTACGAGCAAAATTCATAATATTATCAGAACACATTTGTTATTGAGCTTATATTCGTTCGCTGCGCGTCACATTTGGTTCCTACAAATAAACGACCCATCCACAAAAGGTTACGATCCTCGGTACTTATTTTTCACGTACATCCCTCTGGGATTACCAGTCGGCGCGTACGTTAAAAGATCACGCTTGTCAAAGAAAGGGGTTGGCCTCGGCATTAAAAAAGAGTTGGCCCAGATTTAAGGGAAGGCTCTGGTCTACCATTGGCGGATAACTGGAGCGAGACTCCAAGGGTGGATCTGATTCTCGATCTCACGTAATTCCGAAGCACCGCCGGTCGCGAGCCGGGTCCCATAATTCGATTCGGAATTCTAGACCAACGGCCGCCGGGTACTTTGAATCTCCGATTATGGTAGCTGGTATTTGGAATTCAGATCGTTTCTGGACACGGTCCAGGAATGTGCAAAGCGCTCACGTACGACGTAACGGTGAAACGATTGCGCGCCCGAGAGAAGAATCCCTCACGATCGTTTCGGGCTTCCGCCATCGGGCTCGCTCTGCCTCGTGTACGCGTGCCCATTTCTCCTAGCGATTTTTCTGGCCATTCAGTCACATTCGTCCTATCGATTGCAGGGTCGGTCATTACTACGATGGCTCAACTGGAACAAAGATCGAATGATGCAAAATGGGCGGCTCAGATGGAAATGATAAGTGAGTACTCAGCATGATGTTTTATGTGACAGGTGTGCTTGCATTTATAGTGCTTAGAATATTGTTAGAAATTAATTCCGCTTTTATGTTGATGAATAAATAGATATATATTACGATAAAAAGTATGTCAAAAACTCATATAAACCGTAAACAAAATTATCATTAGTATGTTAATTATATTTTAAATTTGCTTACAATTGTAATAGATGTTAATTATAATAGATGGACAATGTGTATTTAATTTGCTATTTACATCGAGTAATTTTATTTTTTGAGCATGTACTTTCACAGAAATATACTATATATTCCATCAAGAAAAGACAGAATTTTTTAACTTTTATACATGCTCGGAAAATATTTTAAATATACAAAAGTATTTTCTTATAAATATTTTTATCAATTTTTTGATTATATCTTATACAGATTTAACTGATATGAATCTATGACGCATTGCTCTCTCGAATCTCTTTGTTCGTCCAGAATTTCTCGGAACGAATATTCATATCGCGAATAATCGATTTCTTCTTTCCCGATTCAGAAACAATTCCGCCTATGACAGAATCGATTAGAATTCTTTAAATCCGGATATTCCTAAGGAAAATACGTTACCAATCAGAAAATTTGAAAACATGACTCAAATAAATAATTCTTTAAGCCTTATGTTTAAGGTTTATCAAATCTGAATGATTAAATTATCAAATTTGTTTCAATATTGCTCTCATCATTTAAGAGAGTAAATATAGATGCAGATGTAGTGTAAAAAAGACACTCTCTGTTACTTGAAAAAAATAGTGCGATACTTAGGGTGCGTTATTTCGGCAGAATCGTACACTAGAAAATTTCGCGATGAGTCATCGGGTACTCTCAAACCCTCGACAATACGTGTCTCGATATGCGTGCAGACACGCACTCCGGAAAGCACATGATTCATCGAATGAAACTCACAATCGGGCAATCTGCATTAACGATGCACCGCCCGATTCTAAGCCCTCCCCCCACTCCGACTTCCTCTCTGTGTCCTCATCCACCGCTTTTCTCTCATCGTCTTCTTCTTCTTCTTCATTAGTTTCGTTCCTCGAGAACTATCTAACCGTTTCTGCACGATTGCCCCGTTAGACGCTGATGTGGCCCGTCATCACATACGCCGATTACTGATATCGTTCGTGAACGGTTGAAAAAATATATATATATCTGAAAATCAAACGCTTCTCCGATTCTTTCACTCGTGATTTATGTCACATTTAATTCAAAAACTGATTTTCGGGCAGAAATATATTAGAATAAATATATCTTATTATTATATGTATCATCGTATTTCTGAACATTAAAAAATCAAGATACATATATACGTCAAAAATAAAATAAACTAACAAGTACTTTATTACTAAACAAAATTAATATGAACTTTCATATTATGCACGATATGCTATTTAAAATGATGATTCTGTTGGCTGGATATTTCTCAAATCGTCGGACAGTCGTCAGATCTTTCACCGAGAGATATACTTGACTTTTCTTAGATTGATTGTCTCATTGTTAGTGAGAGACCACTTACCTGTCCTCATATTCGAATCGCGTTTCTTTTGCACGAAACAACCAGACTTCTCGTGCAACCACTGAAGCACAAGAAAGTAAATATATATCAGGAGATAACGGGGTTCTATAGAGATGAAAGTGCCTACCATATAAGAGATTGACGGATACAAATTGATATAATTTATTTCTTAATATTAACGCATTATATATTTTTATCATCTTTCTTTTCTAACATTTAAAGAACTATTTAAATGATCGAAAAAATAATTATTTTATAATTTTCTTGCAAAAAGAGTTTTTTATTTAAGTACATGTATAATAATTAGTAAATGAATTCAGATAAAAATATTTAGCAATGGATATAATTATTTTCTGTAAATGTAATGATTGACAATTATCAACTTATTACTTATCGAACTCAATTAAAAAATTAAAATAAGCTTTAAATTATGTGAATATACATATACCTACTGTCAATTATTCAAAATAAATTTTAAAAATATTTACAGTTATAAAAAAAACAGAAAACTTATAATGATAAATAACGATGTGTATAAAAAAATTTAAACAGAAGATTTTTTAATGTATATCGCATATCAATTGTAATAATAATTTCATATATTATAAAAACAGTTAGAGATTTAATATTCTAAACACAAGTAAAACATAAATGTTTTTCAGGAACAGTCACGTAAGGGCATATGCTTTCACGTGTATCATGAAGGTCAGGTTAGATTCCGTATCTCTGTACTTTCTTTGCCGCCGAATTCCGTTTGTTTAGACATCCAGTGCAAACGAAAGTAACATAAAAGTTACTCAGAATTTTACGATGATTATTCGATATTATCAGAGTTAATTGGAACCTCAACAGTAAGTTGAGGATAGTTCATAATTATTTCATATTGATGATACAGTTTCACGTCTGTGTAAAAATGAGGAAGAAACAGCGAGTAAAAGTTTTGTTTACTCTAGTTACTATTAAATTAAATCGATAAAAAAATTGTTCGATTGATTTTGAAATCACTTGAAAAATAATGTTTATCGATGTATTATTTTTTCATTTTTTTAACAATAAAACAATTTTTCTTAAGATATTGTTATAAAATTTTCTCTTGTTTTATGAAACATGAATGTTTAATTTTTATTTATATCAAATCGGAGAGCGTCTCCGATCGAGACATTGAACGCGCGAGCAGTGCGGAATTGTTCGAGCAGAAATGGCTGGTGAACGTACGAGGAAATTTTCCGGAAAACAAGCGCGCTCTTGGCCACGGCACCATAGCGAGCCGATTCAGGAAGAGAGAGGCTGGGTTCTATTCGATGTTCGAGGATACGATCAGCGCACGCGTTCTCAATATCACTCGCTGAGCGCAACGTGCAGAAAAATAATCATATATGAAATCTATGAAATATACCGAGTCAAAAGTAAAAATCTGAAATCATCTTCAATTTACGGCAAAAGTTATTACAAAAAGGTATTCTTAAACTTCGAAAATCTGATATGATGCTCTAATGCCTTGAAATTAAAAATATCATTATGAAGAAAAAAATTGGAAAGTGAGAAAACAGGCTGCTATATATTTGAATTGAAAAATATTACCTGCGGTTCCAGTTACAAGAAGATAGAATATTATTATAAAATTATTTCTTGATATAATTTAGCAGAATACATTAAACACGAAAATGACTATAAAAGTAATTGAAATTTGATCATATATATCATATTTAATTTAAAATTTTGTTATCCAAAATATGCGCTTCCCACTGGAATCTTTCTCGAAAACGATACAACAATTATAATTATTAAATCTGATGTCAAAGCTGAGGCTAAATTTCATCTTATATAAGCATTAAATTGAGATTCCACAAAAGATCCATTCGTAGATGAGGAAAGCTGAGGAAAGCTGAGATTATTTCAGCAATTTTGATGACAGAACAGATTGGACATGCTATTAATGAGCGGCATTGTGCACGTCGTATCCGCGCGAGTGTCCAGTCGGGTTACGTAAAGCTAGACGCGTTTATTGCACAGCAAACTTTTGCTAATTAGCGCGGGAGAAACCGGCGACCAGCCAGCCGACATACTCGCGCGCTCGCGCATACGTGCGTTCGCGCTCGCTCGAGCAAGCGTACTCATAAAGCGGATACAAAGAAGAGGAGAGACACATACGATTTTTGCCTCGCCGAAATTATGTATCATTTATTTGGCACGAGAGATCCATCCGTAACGTTGAAGCAACATTAATTTAAGCTGTATTTACAAAAATGTGCATATCTTTAATTCGAGAAATAAATTTGTAATCATTTTTGACTCGGTGATGTCGGTATTTTTTTTTCGCTTAAATCAGTGAAATCTCCAATGAGAAAATATCCATTGCTAATTACATACGCACGAAGAAGGACATCCTGCGTTTAATTTGGTCTTTGCCTGTGTGGCCGCTCCGGCAACGTCGAGCGATTCGTTACGATATGCGCACCTTTGACGCATACTCGAGAAAGCCAAGAGATGCTTTTTGATACCCTTGCGTCGTTGCGCACGTATACCTACATGCAGACATCCGCAGACTTGGAGACAGAACGAAACCGCAAGGAATTAAATGCCAATGTAATAATTCAATGATTAATAGAAATGATCTATTCGGAATTCATACAATCTAATGTCACTCATTACCCTGCAAACTAGATGGTGAATTTTAGGGATGGAGATAGAATCGACTTAGACGTTAGAAACGTTTTCACCTCGAACAATATTTACACCTTTATTTTACGTCTAAAAAGATAATTAGAAACGTAAAATTTGTTATTTTAATATTCTTTCTGGAATTCCACGTCTCTGTTTCAATTTACTAACCCACATCAGATTTCATATCAACAGATAATGACTTTCGCTCTTTCTTTGGTACCGATTTAATCCGCGCCTGATTATACGTATGCAAGCGTGTGTGCTCGTAGGTAGGCAAAAGCGTGTCGGTGCACGCGGATTGGTACACACGTAGAGACGGGTATACGTAAGAGCATCACGCAGGGTGGCTCATCGGAGAGGAACTAGGAAAGTCTCGAGTGATGAGGAAGCGCTTTTATTTACGACTTGAATTCGTCGGGTAACGAAGGCACGCTTCGCGATTGACCGATAAGACGATGATGAAGTCCGAAATGATCGAGTGAAAGATGGCACGAGTCGGTGCTATTTTTTTTTTCTTTTATTCAGTATTGCGTATCATCAAAGATAATAATGTTTCAACATAAAATTGTCTGAGCACATATCAATTTACTATATTCAATTAATGCTACATTCGCGTAAGATTGAAATTATTCACGCACTGAGAAAAAAAATCGTTTGTACGAACTAAATTTTTATAGTTGTTTAATCCAATGGTTGATTTAACAATTTTAGTTTATTAGTTAGTTTTTTAGTTTTCTAGTTGCACTAAAAAAAGTATAGTTCATTCGTATATTACTTTATGTTATTGTAATAACGTTTAATTGAACGTATCGGACTAAATATTTTAGTTAGATAAAATATATTTTGCGTTTTTCAACAAATTTTTTTCTCAGTGTGTATAAATAAAATCTCAAGCAATCGCTTAAAAAATTTATAAAAAATATACAGCTATAATATTTATTTAATAATATTA
>VBVR01001602.1:0-24225 GCA_011638315.1 Tetramorium parvispinum | reverse complement strand
AGGTTCGATATTTTATGCCTTGTATTTTTAATTTTAATTTTTAGTCTTTGTAAAATAATTTATAAATAATTCAATTCTGTAAACAGGATATATTTGATTTTTGGTTGAAAAGAAATGTTGATGGTTTTCGAATTAGTGCAGTGCCTTATTTTTTCGAAGATGAAATTTTAAGAAATGAACCCTTTGCGGGAGATGGTACTTATACTTTTGGTCTTCCTGAAAGCACCACGCTTCTTTATGTATTTCGAGAATATATCGATAATTGGGTATCGAGAAATAAGGCCTTATCAAAGTATGATTTTTAAAGATATTTTTTAAAATTTTATTTTTAAAAATAAATATTATTATCAATACTTTATATTATATTATTTTAACATTATATGTGCAATTTTAACATTACAAAAATTAATATGATTTAATAACATTAGATTATTAATCGCGGAATCATATGATATTTCTGATGATAATTTATTGGCGTATTATGGCAATGACACGCATAAAGGAATTGCACCATTCAATTTCAAATTTATTACACATATTCGTAACAGCAGTGATGCCAGTTACATTAAATACATGTTGGAGAAATGGCTTAAACTTCTTCCAAAAGACACTAAAACTAATTGGGTGGTAAGAATTTTTAATTAATAAATAGAAATTTATTTTATAAGAATTGAGAAAAGTGTTATATAAAATTCATAATTATATTGTTTCCATCTCTTAAAAAAATATACTTTTACTTCACTTAGAGACTTAATTATTTTTATAATTGTAGCTTTCGAATCATGATAATTCGAGAGCAGCTTCAAGAATCGGGCTTAACCGAATCGACGGCCTTCATATGCTCAGTCTCCTGTTGCCTGGACAAGCATATACATATTATGGCGAAGAAATAGCCATGTTGAACACAAAAATATCTTGGGATAAAACCATTGATCCCATGGGTTGTGCCAGAGGCATAAACAGATATAAATATTTTTCAAGAGATCCAGCGAGAACTCCCATGCAATGGAATTTCAAAATTTCAGCTGGTTTCTCTACAAATGAAAATACATATCTTCCTGTTCATCCTCATTATGTTTATAGAAATGTAGAAATACAACAAACTAAAAAAAGAAGCAATTTGAAAACGTATAAGGAATTGGCTAGTCTAAGAAAAGATCCAGTTTTTACAAATGGAGATTATGCATTTGCAACACTAAATAATGATCGCGTATTGGTATTAAAAAGGTTAGCATTACAATATTTGTAGTGATAAATAATATTTTATAAATAACCGAATTTATTAAAAACAAATTTTATCAGCAGAATGCTAGTAAATTAAAAATCATTAACAGAATTCCACATTATTTCTGGAAATTATTTAATATCTTTCAGACACTTGTTTATATTATTTGTAAGTTGTTAAAACTTTAAAAGGTTATATGAAAACCAAATTTTTGTAATAATTTCTTTTATTGATAACCAGATCTTTGAAAAATCATCCAACATATATTGTCGTAATTAATTTGGGTCTTCGGCAAGAAAAGATTAATATGACCTTAATTGACGCTAATTTGAAGGATATTTTGAATATTGTTGTAGCTTCTAGCAATGCAATTCGCGTCACGTAAGTTATAACGTTGTGTTAATATCTTTTATTAAAGAAAAGATAACAATTTTTGAGTTTTTAAAGATTGTAAATAAATAATTTTAAAGCACATGATCAAAGAAAAATTTTCTTTATATGATAGAATCGCAAATTATTCTATAAATTGATGTATTTTCAGAGATACTGTTTCACGGGACAAATTTATATTAACAGCAAACGCTGCGCTTGTATTAAAAGAGGAAGAAGAACAATCTACCACTAAATCAATTATTACCACACGTATGTTTCTAATATATTAATATAATAAATATATATATATATATCATATAAATAAATTTATATAGAAATTAACATTAAAATTGATTCCATTAAAAATACATTTTTTACCTTACAGCTGAGGTAACGAATCCTAGAGGTACAACCAAAAGTACGACAGAAAAAGAAAAAGTGACTTCCACCACAAAACCAAATGGACCTAATAATGCAATGTCAAGTTACACTTCTGCATTCTTGTTAATGATAAGCAGCATCATAACATTATACAGATTTTTAAAATAACAGAAGATAAAATCCGATACAATAAAAAGTAGAATAAATGTAAGTTTAATCAATCAGATATAAAATGTTTTAAAACATTTATATCTTTTATTTCTCTGGATATTTTGATTAATTTATAACTTAATTTAACGTAACTGACCAATAATTGACCAGTAATTAGATTCCTGATCAATTACTATATTTTAGTTTTTTAAATACTCTGGTTTTCACGTAGCAATGGTCACACTCAAACAGATTGTCCTTATGTATTCACATCATCTTACATCATCATTTTACTATAATATGCTACTTCTTATTGTAATAGATATTTGAAAAAGTGTTCACGGTAAATTTTTTAAGCCATTCATTTATTATTTAAATCCGAGTTTATTATTGATTTTTTAATTATTTCATTTAAATGTATGAAAAAAAGAACAAGAAAGAATGTATGGGAAAAAAAAACCATTCCATGAAGCAGAAAATCCATGTTAGTCACAGAAATCCATAAAAGGATACGCGGAAAAATGCACAGAAAAAAGGAGAATCCTCGATTCACGAGTTCGCAGAATGTGACCATTGCAGCAACCTACATTGATCTATGTATGACCAATCGCGGTGTTGATCAAATGCGGAGCGAATGTACTTGATCGATGTAATAGATTGGTCGGCCGCAGTCTTATACGTTCTTACCAGAAACAAAGGATAAAAGTCATTTATCTCTGAATCAACAGGCTCCTATTATTCTGATCCCTTCATCTTTTATCCCGTTAATATCTAAATGGACTTAAATACATAAATTTAAAAAAATTAAGTCAACCATCATTCTGTCGGCAAGTTGTTAGTTAAAAAAAAAGAATCTGCGGACTTCCTAAAGCAATTTCATGTTACGAAGAATATCATGAAACCGGTTTGCTCACCCTAATAGCTTAGGTCCTTAACCTTCTCGCAAAGACAATGATTTAGCTGCAGCCGAGCTCATGAGATAAGCCCATATGCTTTTCAACACGCTGCATGCGTCATGAATATAAATCCTTAAAAAGGAACACTCCAACAGAAATTGCGCGTGTTAATTGCGTGTTAATTGCGAGAAATTATACGAAAGATATTAAGTGACTGTCGATATTTTATATCGTTAACATCACAAAGTTCAAATTATATCTATACTTTATCATGTTTGGTTTAATTTATTTTTTTTAATAAAAATGTCTTACAAGTTGGGATCTAACAAGATGACTTAAACGTTGCAATTCACATAAAGATATAAAATATAATAAATCTACAGTCATTTAATTTATCTCGTATGTACTCCATTATATTATATCCCAAAATTCAATTTAGCATTGTTAAAATAAAGTTTACTTTTAAATTATAATACATACATTTTTAAATGTTTTTTTAAATATTTTTAAAACAAACTAAAATTTAGAATTCAGAAAATTTAAAAATTAAAAAATTGTTTAATATACCGAATTCGCGAGAAGTTTTAATTACTCGGTCTACATAAAACAGAAAAAAAATTCGTTGTCAGGAATTTGGACTGGCATTCTAAATGTAGTGGTCATGGTAATAAGAATAACACACTTATACGTTTGCATTTTCCGTACTCTTCTTCCTTCTCTCTTTCATTTCATAAAAGTTATTACTTATATTTCATATTTTTATTTTATATATTAATATTGAGGTAAAAGATGAATGGATCTTACGTACGATAAGCAAGCACTTTCTCTAGTAATAAAATTCTTCTACGATGTGGCATCTTTGAGGCACATTCCTATCATATATTAGCACATCAATTTGTCGTGCTAAACTCTCAGATTCTTTCTAGGTGTCAATAAATTCCGATATATTTCCGGCATCTGGTTACTTAGGATGAATTAATACAAGCACCAAAATATCTGTATAATTTAGAATTGACTTAATAGGTCTACTTCTTTTACTTGTACTTTCTATATTTTTCTACTTGTGTATCGAAACATTATTTTTTATTTATTGTATATCTGTTACCCTAATTTACTCTTATCCGAAATTTTAGAACGTTTAGTTATATCAAAGAAATCTAATAAATAGACCAAGTTGTGGAAAAATGTTACTTGATTAAAAAAAAAATAGGTTCTAGATTTATACAAGTGATGACTGTCAAATTTGTTAAAATTATTTCCAAAGAAGAGAAAAATTATAACAATTCTTAAAATTGTAATATTACACATTAATAAATTATTCAAAGTTTTAAAAATTTCTACAAATGGAATTAATTAGTAAAAATTATTATTAAAAAAACGAAATATTAATATTGAAACATCCCTTAAATTTTTCAAATAAGATTTTCGATCAATAACGAAACTAAAGCTAAAAGGTACCTACTTGGTATCCAAATCAAAGTACTGATTTTGCAAATGCATTTATAGAGTCAACAAACTGAAATTAATTACGTATTGCGATGTTTCATAAGATATTTCACATAAGCATATTCCGCATTTTATTTTAAAAATCTGCGATTAAAATTTATCTTAAATGTTAATTCGACCAGAGAAGATGATTACTTATGTTTCCACGATATCGCCATTATATGCGATATTTTATCTTCCCCTTTCAGTGAAACCTTTTCACCATAATAACGATGAACCAAAGATTGAAAAATATATTGAAAAATATAAGAGTGTTAAATGACAACGCTTACTCGTTGAATTTCCGCATTGAACATGCTAATAAACCATATCTAGGTAAACTTCCTTTCCAGGTAAACTTCCTTTCAAGAGGTACTTACAAATATTCAAGTATCTCATAATGAATTAATCTAATCTAATCTAACAGCCTATCCTCGTGTGTTCTAAATCATAAATCTAATCCAGTCTTAATCTAAAGTAATTATCGATAAATTTGTATCTTTATTGTAAAACTATCTTTAAATTCTGCATATCTGTAACAGTAAAGCAATCAGGAAACGAGTGCACTTTAAACAACACACAATATTCATGTCAATGCGCTGACATCGTAAAGGACTGTCTTACGCCAGCGGCATGCGAAAAGCATAGCTGCTACTAGAATGGCAACAAGCGTTGAAGATTTTTGTGGTGAGACTCAATGTCGTGTCTCTTTCTCATATTATACTTGCCATATGAGGTATTCTATATTTAACATTTATCTCTAAAGTCTTTTCTTATCTTTTTGCAGATTCTTGAATTAATACAAAGTTGTTTTCCCCTAACGTGAAAGCGTGAAAAACATAATAATTTTACGAAAAGGAGGATTGACTGCGGAATAAAAGTTTAAAAATATAAACTGATTATAAATTCTTATCTTTTTCAATTTTAAGTGAGCTTTATATCTTAATAGAGAATTATATGTACAATTTCTTTCTCAGATACTTAGATATTTCCAAATATTATTTTTTATAGTTCGCGCAGTGTGCACAGGAGATAATCTACTTTAAAAAAAAAAGATAAAGTTTGAAGTTTTAAATCATTATTTTCAAACGCCTCCTCACTCTTAAGTCAGGAACATCCTACATATTTGTTAGAGATTGATTTAATCTGTAAATATGCTAAAATATGAATTGCAGTATACATATCGTGTTGCAGAATGTTCTGAAATTTCGGATGAGAGTAAATTATGGTAATATATATACATAAATATATATATACATGGCACTTCCGTGGACGAAAATATGTTGTCTAAACAGACATTATCTCCCAAAAAAATATTATACACGTCATAAGATTTAAAATCTTGCTCGGTATAAAAGTGACTCATTCTTTGTCCACTTTATCATTGCTAAAATTAAACTAAAACTCAGTTTCTGTAAATTTTTTTACAATTTATTGAGAAATTAAATTATAATATTTTAATGAAGTATATATGGATTTCAATGGACGTTCACATATTATATATATAATTATATATTAAAGAACGTTTAATATATTTTTATATTATATAATTTTTTGTTTAACATATTTAAAATTAAAAAATTAATAAAATTATAGAATTTAAATAAATATCAGAATTGATCTACACATTGTTATTTAAATTGTAATCTATTCTTTGTCATCTTTCGAGACTCACGACAAGAATATGAGTAACTCTTGCGGGTACGTACATATATTACAACGTCTATTGCTCCAATAATGACAAAGCACGTTAGATTTCGAGAGATTATTTCTAAACAGATACACCTGAATGATAAGTCGATTAGAAACAAGATTTCTCACAAGCTGAAATTATCCAGAATATGTACAAAGCCTTATAAAAGTCAACTATGTTTAAACAATCACACGAAAGACATTGAAAGTGTTCTTCGAATTCAATTAAACGCCATGACCCACGTAATTAATTGATGCTTGTTAATCATCTAGGCATTTGCCAAGAATTCGCGCCACCATCGTTAACTATATAAGGAGAATTTACTTGAATTAATTTGAGATTAATTCATCTGGTTGTTCAGTAAGCGTGGGAGCCATAAACCGAAGGAACTTAAGTGCACTTACGTAAGAGCGCACCTGAACTACATTTCGAGCAATGTATTTCTAATCGAGGTCTATTCGTCATTTATTTAACAGTGACTAAAAACGGTTATGAATTAAAATTGAGATATAAGCAACAAAGTTGACAATTAAACAATATGTCAAAATAATCAGTATATCGTTATCGATAATTCGAAAGAATTAATTTGCATGAAATGAAAATGAAAGACGTCAAAGGGAAGACAAAAGAAAGTACAGGAGCGATTCTCGAGAAATCGAAACAAGAAGAATAGAGAAAAGAGAAGATAGAGCCGAGGATGAGACCTGTCGGGGGGTCGGCGATCCCCACCCTGTATAAAAGTCTTTTTCTGCCAGCGACGTGTTCAGTTCGAACGAAGCGCTGCGTGCGATTATCTCTGATGATCATCCTCGTCGTCATAGAGAGGCTGCGGACAATGCCCTGCTGAAAAAGGATTCTCGTCAAGATGCTGCGGCGTGCCACTGCAGCCCTCTTCGTCTTGGTACGTCGTTTACAGTACTTTTTTATACATATACATCTCAGAGTTTAAGAAACTCATTTAATTATATATTTGTAAACTCGTCAATTTTAAGGAAAGCTAAATTGATTAAATACAATTTTCACAAGAAATAAGATGTTATTAAAAATTACATTAAATTAAATTAGTTTCACATTTATAATGTTATTTGGGATAATATATTTTTAACCATTTGCTTTTTGATCTCTTTAATTGGCAGATAAAGATTTAATAAAAAGACTCATAAAATTATGAGTTTATAAAATATGAATCAATATAATTTATATATCAGAAATTATTTCAGAAATTATACATTCTTCTTTTAAAAATTTTTTTCAAAATAATTCTTTCGAAATAAAGTTATTAATTAGTCAATTTATAAAATTAAAACATCTAATAATTTTATTACTATAATTTAGTAATAAGAATAAAAATAAATTTTAAATTAATTATATTTAATACTTAACCCTCTAGTGGGCGCGTCAAAATTTAAAACGTAAGAGGGCTCGTGGAGTGTAAATTACACCCCACATTATTTATACTAGAAATAATAAACTAATTATTTTTCATTTTTTATTTAATATTGTTCATTATTGCATATATCTTAGAATATATAAACAAATTGGACCTTGAATTTTAACGCTTTCTTATCAATAATTGATTCTATACTAAAATGCGTTCAGAACGCTTATATGAAATCTAGGAAAAGTAAAAATCTGGGGTGCAAAATACACCCCACGCGCCTACTGAAGGGTTAAGAATTAATTTCAAGAAAAGATATTTCTGCAGGAAAATAATTTAGCGAAATGTTTATAAAATCGATAAAAATAATGATCTAACAAATAATCAACTAAAATTTAATATTAATATTTAAAATATATTTATTTAATATTAATATATGTATATTATATATAATATTTATTAATAATTTAAAATTAAATTTAATCTTAATTTTTTATTATTTACTATTTGTGTATGATTCATGATTTTTAATTGATATAACTTACATACATATACATATACTAATTTTTATATGTGACATTTTCATAACGTTTGCAATTGAAATCTTTGCTACCGATAAAATCTATTGGAAATTCGATTCAAGTATCACTGCGATATGTTAATGTAAAATATTCTCATGCTAATGTCTCGTAGAGGCACTTGTTTCGCTACTTGTTGTTACACGTATTATTACTACACGTAACTTGATATAAGATATATGATACATTGAATACTTGATATGCATTTTTTATTATTTACTATTTCAATAACTTTTAATATATAATTTTTAATATATATCTTTATATATATCTATATATATTAGTAATTATTACATTATCTTTATATTAATAAGAATTATTTAAAAAAAGTATTATGTTAAAAATTTTATAAAATTATACTTAATTATAAATATGAAAAAGACGTATGCAAATGTCATCGATAAGTGTTCGTCACTATTATTTTTTATTAATGTTGTTACTATTACTATTACTATTACTATGTATCGATATTGTTACATAATAATATCATTATTTATGTAATTATAGTATGCAATAGAAAGCGACATTGATTGTAACTTGGTAATAGTCGCGTTCGTGACTCGTTATCTAATCGGGATTTCCATTCATATTGACACCCATTCAAGTGAGAATGTCGCTGCACTACATTTCATTCATAATTTATTTCAATGCCGTGGCATTGCAGTCGTTTAACACTGTATGTAATGCATTATTTTAGTTATTCCAAACTTACAATTTCTTTAAACAGTATTTTAGTTATTTTAAATAACGATTTCTTTGCCTCTCTCATCAGTAATTATCAATTACAAGGCAAACACACATGTTTAAAAGTTCATTGCCAAAAGAAGATCGTTTCGTTCTTTAAGTTACATCGTGATTCAGTCGTCACCACAAGATGTGTCATTCACAAATGTGGAATATGAAGCGAAGTTTTGCCTTAAGCGTACATACGCGTAATTTGAAAATGCTTAAAATAGAAAACCCACATTTCTGCATGTTCGATCTTCGTGTCATTGAATTCCTGCGTGCCATTGCCAATTTAATTGAAATCTTGACGTAACTGACCGCAAGATTTATTGTAAAAATTTATTACTTTTAAATATCAATTTAAAAATATACATTTATTACATTTTTTTATAGTATAATGTATATAATATAATAATCTGTCAAAAAAGCTTAAAGATAACGATCAAATTATTTTTGAGACCTACATTTCGGTAATACATTTCAAATTATAGCTCTTTTTTTCTCATTATCTGGGAAATTATTAATTAATAAAGTTTAATTTTCTAAAGAGAAGATAATGTAAATTATTCACAACTCAAGATTGAATAAATAATAGAGTTTTCCAATATTACGATATTAAAACAAAAATTAAGAACACTAAATAAGTTTTCACTTACGCATTCAGAATATACTTGTAATTATTTGAAACATGTATTACCTCAACAAACTTATTTAACAATTTATTTTTCGTGCAATTGCGATATAAAATGTTGGTATAGATATTATGAAGCAATTGATCTAATTCTCTCTATGGTAATTAATTTATCAAAATAGTTTTCGACACAATGCGATCTCACTGATTGTGAGATCAATGCGATTGACATACCATTATGTACCAGAGGCTTCGCCCCAGGCTAAATCACTGGTCCCTTACGCAACTACTTACAGGTGACTTTCACTAGAAGATGATCCGGTCCCTGCGTGTGATTCATAAGGTGATACAGCTTTGGCCATTTGACTGGCAGATTCGCCACGAGCAATTAAGATATCCGGCTGTATCAAATGCCATCGCATTTACCTTTAGTCTTGATGCATATTTTGTTTACTTCGATTGATTCTTGATAATGTTTAGTATGCAAATATTAGATGCAATTTCTAAATATTAGTTATTTTCAATATATTATCTCTCTCACTGCTTTATAGAAAAATATATTTATCGAACAAATATAAATAAAAAGATTACACAAGCAAAAAATATAAAAATTCAAGTCATTAATATTTTTAAAATTACCTAATTCAATTTATTAAAATTTAATTCGTTGGCAATTTAATTAATAATATACTTATAAATTTTTTGTGAATAGCAATTTCATAAGAAAATAGAAAAGATGAAAAGAATTACTGTTATACTAATATTATAACTTTTTTAATCTAATAAAACATTTCTAATTTTAAATGTTTTTAAATTAAATTTTGATGATTGTAATAATTTTATCAACATTACGATAATAATAATAAAAATGTATAGATGTAATAAAAATAAAATGTAAAATATATAGTTAGAAGAATTATAAGACATTCTTATTAGATATTATAATATCGAGGAATTTATGTAATTACATGTGTTAACTAAATCAAAATACCGTGAAAGCAATTTAATATATCTGCATTTTAAAGAGAAGGTTGAATAGCGACTTCTAACGCGATAGTAAAGATCGCCTTGCACTCTTTGCATAATCAAGGATGAGAGTTGCAATCGTATAAGGTTAGTCTTCGATTGAAATGATAGGGCAGTCACTTTTTTGATACTTCTGGATTCCCGGCGTCCCTGAACAGAATCCTGACTATCTCATTCTCTCTCTCTCTCTCTCTCTCTCTCTCTCTCTCTCTTCTCTTCTTCATTTTCTTTTTCCTTTTAGATAAAACAGTCACGTTAAGTAAATACAAGATTGAGATACTGATAGAGAATGTCAAAGAAAAATGTTATTTAAATTTGCATCTCTCCAATTTATTTATTTTCCTAATATTTTGTCATAATTGCATGAAATAATATTAGCCTGATATCAAAATATCAAATATGGATGTTAAAAGTTAAATAGTGATACAAGGAATAAAATAATATATAACAATATAATGACAAAAATCAAGTGAAATAAACCAATTAATGAAATTAGCATAAATTAAGGGTGGTTCACTGATCCATTTGTTTCGTGTCACATATATTAGCTGCGCACACGAATAGTCTGACTTACGACGTCGCATAAATTAACATATTTTATCGTAATTGATGACTCTATATTTCCTTCAAGAAACAAATTGAATCTGCTCTAATTTTGATCGGACTGATAATTTACAATCGTAACTACACAGGATAAAATTTTATCTCAATTGTTATTATTACGAATTTATAAAAATTTCAATTGAATGAACATCGATTTTAGTTTTAAATGAGTTCGTTTTCATCATTTCTATATATAAATGTATTTAAAATATGTATAAGTACATATATACGGTCGTATTTTTGCAAGTTTAATCGGCATCGTACTGCCGTCATTATAATTTTTAACAGCTAATATAAATCCGCGTGTTATATTATTACAATATTTCTAAAGAATCTGGCAAATTAGAGATTTAAAATTTACATATGTTTCATTAGAGTTTGCAGATTATTCATAGAATCTTTTGGAACGTTAATCTTCTGTAAAATTCTCTTGAAATTCTATAGAGGAATTGGAATAACATTTTATCTCTTTAAGCTAAAGATCATGTTGGAATCGCCTTGAAAAGCAAACAGCCAGCTCGGACGCAATGGTCGCTTTGACTGAAACGATCTTGCTATTGTCCACTAAAATATCGCGACATAAATACCGTAGGCATTAATCGTCACGGCAACATTTGACGCTGCAAGTACGCAAGTGGAGAAGGGTTTAGGTCGGGAGCTAGCATATATTAACCTTTCGTTATATAGTCTGTCAACCCGGGACTGAAAGAAAGAAGACGACGAAGAAGAGTCCCGCTCGAGTCGCGTAGCCTCCTTGGAATCACGACTTTCCCTTCTCGTGGGTGGAACAACGGTTGAGATCATCAATCGCGACCATGGATCCTGGCCAAACCTAACTTAGTCGATACCAGGATACGTGCCACTTTTGCGCTTATATGCATGACAGGCGAATGAAATATATGATTGGAATATTAACGCACTCAAATATGTGTTGAGAAAAATCAAATTTACATGGCGTCTATAAAGAAGATTAATCATCAGTTAATCTAATCATTCTGCCAAGAGATCTCTTTTTATCTTTCACGAAATCTTAATTCACAATTACAACGAAGACAAATTATTAAGTGCATTTTATATAATTGATTAAGAGACTCGACAAAAGAATAAACGCAAGAAATAAAGTGTGACATTCTTTTGTTTCTTAATATTTTTAATCTGACATATATTTTATATATTGGAATATGTAATTAAAAATTCACTGAACGCATCTAAATAAATCATAAAGGAGAAATTCCAATGTCACATGCTTAACACGATTTTTGGTCGAATCATAAACGCGAAAGAAATTTTTTCATCTGTTACCTATGTTATCTCCATTTAGGGAGATTGCGGATACGGCAACATAAGTTTCTGACAAATCATCGTTATTTTTTCGCAACAGCAGTCGACGACATTCTTACGAGAATATCCCGTTATTATTAAGCTATAATATACAGTTTGTCGATGATACAACAGCAAAATGGGATGGGCAAGAATTCAAATTTAGTATCGGATAAGTCAAATTTTACCCTAACACAACGATATTAATGTAGTGATAGTCTTTTTTTATATTTGCATAATTCAGCTCTTATAAAATTATTATTGAGTGTTGAGTAGCATGGATCTTGCAACTGATATAAGTGATATAATAATTTTGCAAATTTAAAGAAATTAAATATACGTATATTATATAAGGAATTGCCGCATAATTTTAAATATGAGAAGTCAATATAAATAACTAAAGAAAGTATGTCAATGCATAAATCTTTTCATAATAAATAGATAAAGAGTAATTAATAATTCGAGATATTTTCGATCAGAGAACAGTATATATGGATGTACAATGCATTATTGACGTGAGATACAAACTTGATATGTTTCAGCAATTCTAAAACTGTTATTATACATTTTTATTATAATATTATTATAATTTTATTATAATATTTTTTACATACCAATTGTAAATTTTAAAAAGTTGTTTCTTAATCTAGTCTTTTAATATATCTGTTCTAACCAAAAACATAAGACTACATAATTATTTTCATACTTCTATAAAACAATCTTAAAGGAATAAACAAAGATATTTAAAGACTCCAAAGTAGGTTAAATAAATTTTTATTTTTATGAATTCAAATAAATTCAGAAGACCGAAACGTTTTCTCCGTTATATATTTTGTATGCAGAAAAGAATGCGAATACCGTACGAATATAAACGTGAGTGCATTGTTTTATGCACATACATATATATTATGAACAAAATGCGAAAAAATAAATATGCATATTGCAAATCACGAATACACAATAAACTTGAAAACAAGATAATCTATATATATTAATATTTAATCAAACTCAAGCTCAATTAAATTGGAATATTGTATTCAATATAATGCAGCCATCGTGAAATTATATTATCACGTTCAAATGAATGGATCATATGTATGAATAGTAATACTTGACACTTGTATGCATGCGATGTGTATATGTACATATGTAAGAGTCTTCTAAATTATTATCTCATGCAGATTGAAAATTGTATAAGAATTTCTACTGTTAGTCATTGATCGCTTTCAACTTTCGCTTATATGGAATGGATAATTAATTGAGATCAGAGAGAGTTATTTTTCCGACACATCTGAAAAGTGAAAGCATATTACTTCATCAAAACGTAATAGCAACATATTAAAAAATAAAAAGATCCCTATTGAATCATTTGTTAAAAGAAATATATACTTACATTAATTGTTTTAACATTTAAAACAATTTTTTGTCCATGTTACTCATGACAAAAATATATTTATAAATCTAAATTAAAAAATTCATAAACTTTTTAATAAAAATTGTATACATGGCACATAAATTGATGAAACAAAACATAATCATGCACATGCAAATATCGCACATAAATATCTAATATTCTCTATTTTCAAATATAATATCTTTTCAATAAATAATACATATAAAATTCGCAAAGATTACATAAAATGAAGAAAAACTTATTAGATTTTTGTAAATTATAATCTCTCTCTCTTTCTCTCTCTGTTCTTTCCTTTTGTCTCTTCTCACATTCAAATTATAATTTATATTTAAAATATTTTATACTGCGTGTTACCAGTTGCACAATGTTTGGAAAAATAATAGCTAAGAATTACAAATCGCTCTAGCTGCAGAAACTGGAAATGCCAACTATGATATTTCACGATGCGCGCAGATCGCATCAAATACTTAATTCTACCGACTGATATTAAAGGCCGACTGTTTTTAAACACAACTCGATAATTACATCATGCTTCATTGGAAATGTCACGAGCCTTGACAAAGCAAATTATTGCGATTAGCAACTGTTTCTTAGTAATAAAAAAGTCTTTTGTATGAAGATAATGTAATATTTTAGCGAATATAGTTTAATATCTTAGCGAATTTATAGATGTAAGCAGTTATAACTTTATGAATAAATATTTAAAAAATATCACTTGTACATAAAACGCTAACATCTTTGGATTTTTATCAATCGTAATAGGAACTTTAAATACTAACTTTTATGGTCATTAGAATCATTAACGATTCAATGCCACATCATCAGTTCCTGTGAACAGAATATTACTTTTTACTTTAGAACTTCTCTATTTATCTTGCTATCCGCATTTTTAGCCATATAATTCTTTAATTCATTAAAAAAATCGTTTCTTGATACAGCAAAAGATGTAACTTATGCATGATAGTACTCTTTGATCTTTCGTGAAACGTTAAATATAATTTACGAGAATAAGAAATTAAAATTAAATAAAGAATATTGAGCAAAAAAATGTTAATAATTATATAGCACATAGATTTTATTTATCTCTACTTTGTTGAATAATAAAAATAAACAATTGTTTTTTAGGTGATTGCTACTTCCACGTCGCAACTCACTCAAGAATTAACAAGAACCAATCGAGATGGCGAAGTAATTTTAAGTATCAACGATAATCAAAAAGTTCAATATTTAAGCCAAAACTTTGAATCCGGTAAGTAAAAAAAAAATAATTAAAAAAGCGTAGAAAATAAAATTTTAATACACAAATATAATGAATCTATAATTTTAATGTATAATGATCGATTTTTTTAAAATAAAAATTTACCTCAAATGGAATGTGAAATTTATAGTCTCTTCTCTCTCTCTTGTATTAAAAATTTAAGTACGAGAAATTGTGATTACAATTGATTGCACTTTGTAGATGCATACAAATATGGTTACAATGTTAATCCACATGGTCAATTCCATCATGAAACACGCGGTCCGCATGGGATCACTTATGGATGTTACGGCTACGTCGACCCTTTTGGCCATTTGAAAGCAACATTTTACATCAGTGACGGATGGGGTTATCGCATTGTTCAACCAGGAAGGGACGTAGAACTTTTCCTTCACAAGCATGAACATCATGCAAACGGAGACAAACATGATCATCACGAGCATCATGGTGTAATTACACCATGGCGTGAGTTACATTTTCCCGTAGTGTGTGCGCGATATACAAACACGAACGTTCCACCTATCGCACTACCAAGTGGAGGAAGTACGTAAATGAGAATATACATATACAAAGAGAAATCCATATACAAGTAACATACTAAAATAATGATTACTTTTCATTTAATATCTAGCGCCTATTGGAAGCGGATCATCGATTCAAATATCACCGACTCGACCACCTTACAGACCTGATTCATCTGGTAAATAAATTCTAAATAATATATTATGTTCCATTTCTAATAACGTGCCTAAAATTATACAGTACGATAGAGCGATAATACAAATAAAAGTAATATTATTATACCGAGTACATTAAAATGACAATGATATTTAACATCGTGTTTTTTCATAAAAATTACAATCAACACATAAATCGTATTATAATTCCAAAATTAATGTTAGGGTATGAAATTATACCTTAAAAGAAAATGACTGCTGAAATAACAGGAATACTAAATAAACCATCCACATAGAACACAATTTGTATTAGATATCTACTAAATATTTTTAATGAATATTAGGGATATTCATTAAAAATCTAGTAGATATCTAATATAAATCGTGTTCTACGTGGGCAATTTACTCAACATATCCAACTTATACAGAAGAAAATTCGAAAGCTCCAAAAGGTGCAACAGGATCTGTGGGGCCAATTGGAAATGAAGGCCCAATTGGCGGTGTTGGCGACATAGGAAATATTGATACTCCAAATAGACCAAGCTTTTCTTTCAAGCCGGGAAAACCAGGTATGTTATTAAAATTATTTGAATAATTAATATATTTGTAATTTTAAATACATTTAAATTACATTATGTACAAATTACTTACTTTTGCGTAAGATTTTAATAGTTATTTATTTATATAATTGTTATTAAATCCATGTAGGTCGCCCAGGTTATCCCACGTACCCATATACAGAAGATTCAAAAGCTCCAGAAGGTCCAACAGGACCTGAGGGACCAATTGGAAATGAAGGCCCCAGTGGGGGCGTTGGCGGCTTAGGAAATATTGGTACGCCACATAGACCAAGCTTTTCTTTCAAGCCGGGCGAACCAGGTATGTTATTCAAATTATTTGAATAATTAATATATTTGCAATTCTAAATACATTTAAATTACATTATGCACAAATTACTTACTTTTGCATAAGATTTAAATAGTTATTTAATTATATAATTGTAATTATATCCCTGTAGGTCGCCCAGGTTATCCCACGTACCCTTATACAGAAGATTCGAAAGGTCCAGAAGTTCCAACAGGACCTAGGGAGCCAATTGGAAATGAAGGACCAATTGGCGGCATAGGAAACATTGATGCTCCAAATAGACCAAGCTTTTCTTTCAAGCCGGGAAAACCAGGTATGTTATTAAAATTATTTGAATAATTAATTTGTAATTCTAAATACATTTAAATTACATTATTCATAAATTACTTACTTTTGCGAAAGATTTAAATAGTTATTTATTTATATAATTGTAATTATATCTCTATAGGTCGCCCAGGTTATCCCACGTACCCTTATACAGAAGATTCAAAAGGTCCAGAAGTTTCAACAGGACCTGGGGGGCCAACTGGAAATGAAGGCCCAATTGGCGGTGTTGGCGGCATAGGAAATATTGGTACTCCAAATAGACCAAACTTTTCTTTCAAGCCGGGCAAACCAGGTATGTTATTAAATTACTTGAATAATTAACATATTTGTAATTCTAAATACATTTAAATTACATTATTCATAAATTACTTACTTTTGCGAAAGATTTAAATAGTTATTTATTTATATAATTGTAATTATATCGCTATAGATCGCCCAGGTTACCCCACGTATTCTTATACAGAAAATTCGAAAGCTCCAGAAGGTTCGATAGGATCTGGTGGGCCAATTGGAAATGAAGGCCCAATTAGCGGTGTTGGCGGCATAGGAAATATTGATACTCCAAATAAACCAAGCTTAAGCTTTTTTTTCAAGCCAGGCAAACCAAGTATGTTATTAAAATAATTTGAATAATTAATATATTTGTAATTCTAAATACATTTAAATTACATTATGTACAAATTACTACTTTTGCTACTACTACTTTTGGTAAGATTTAAATAGTTATTTATTTATATACACTATTTAAAAAAATATATGGAACACTTTTTGCGTGCTAAAAATTTGGGCTATTTTCAAACCGGTTTAACTCGGCGAAGAATCGCAAAATCGCAAAATCAAAATCCAAAAAGCATTTTGAAGCTTGAAACTTCCTCTTTCAAATTCTTTTTGCAGATTTTAATTATCTCTTTCTTTTACAAAACAGCAGAATGATGAAGCTTGGTTCGTCGAAATAAAAATTTTTAACACGATTTTGTTTTGTTCCATCTGGCATACAAAATGTCGTAGAGAATTTCTGTTATCTGCGTCTTATAGCAGAATCTTTCCCATTTAATTTGAGTCGTTGCTGATCACGGTGCGATTTTTTTGACCGAGTTATTGAGATTTGAAGACGAAATGGTCATTTTAACTTTGATGACTAATTTAAATTGATGAAAACAAAGAGAATCGATCTGCTTTACCGTAGTAAATGAATAAAGAACGTCTCAATAAATTAAACATGTATTTTTCAAGCTCAAAGTTTTAATTTTAACGTAATATCGATACTTTTTTTAGTTTTAAATTTAGACAATTTCAAGAATGGTAGACACCTGGAATAAAAATGATTTAGCTAATAAACGTTATTGTTTTTTATTGTGGTATATTTAAATTACAAAACTGCTTTAGTGATTTGATTGGAACTTTTTTCATGACACTATATTGAATTACAGGAGAAACTTATGTGACATTTTACATGATATTTGAATTTAATTTTTTCTTAGAAAGAGTAAGACTAAAAAGAAAACAATAACAGCGTTTAAAAGAAGTAACTTTCAGCTATTTAATGCTTTTTCGCGAAATACTGTATGTTGATTTGTTTACGAATAATATGTGATAAAAGTCAAAATAACCGTTTCTTCTTCAAACCTTGATAACTCGGTCAAAAAAAATCGCACAACGATCATCAACCACTCAAATTAGAGGGAAGAGATCCTGCTTTAAGACGCTGATAACAAAAATTCTCAATGATTTTTTGCACGCCAGATGTAATGCAGCAAAATCGTGTTAAAATATTTTATTTTGATGGATCAAGCTTCATTATTCTGCCGTTTTGTAAAGGAAGGAGATAATTAGAAATCGCAACAAGAATTTAATAGAAGAAGGTACAAGTTTTAGAATACTTTTTTGATTTTGTACCTACGATAATTTGTCACCGAGTTACAGCAGTTTGAAAATAACCTATTTTTTTTGCACGTGAAAAGTATTCCCTATTTTTCTTTTAGTAGTATAATTGTAATTACATCCCTATAGGTTACCCTACGTACCCTTATACAGAAGATTCGAAAGCTCCAGAAGTTCCAACAGGACCTGGGGGGCCAATTGGAAATGAAGGCTCAATTGGCGGTGTTGGCGGCATAGGAAACATTGATGCTCCAAATAGACCAAGCTTTTCTTTCAGGCCGGGCAAACCAGGTATGTTATTAAAATTATTTGAATAATTAGTATACTTGTAATTCTAAATACATTTAAATAACATTATTCACAAATTACTTTTTTTCGTAAGATTTTAATAGTTATTTATTTATATAATTGTAATTATATCCCTATAGATCGGCCAGCTTACCCCACGTATCCTTACACTGATTCGAAAGCTCCAGAAGTTCCAACAGGAACTGGGGGGCCAATTGGAAATGAAGGCTCAATTGGCGGTATTGGCGGCATTGGAAATATTGGTACTCCACATAGACCAAACTTTTCTTTCAAACCGGGCAAACCAGGTATGTTATTTAAATTATTTTGATAATTAAAATATTTGTAATTCTAAATACATTTAAATTACATTATGTACAAATTACTTTTGCGTAAGATTTAAATAGTTATTTATATAATTGTAATTATATCCCTATTGATCGCCCAGGTTACCCTACGTATCCTTATACAGAAGATTCGAAGGCCCCAGAAGTTCCAACAGGACTTGGGGGGCCAATTGGAAATGAAGGCTCAATTGGTAATGTTGGCGGCATAGGAAATATTGGTACTCCACATAGACCAAGCTTTTCTTTCAAGCCGGGCAAACCGGGTATGTTATTAAAATTATTTGGATAATTAGTATATTTGTAATTCTAAATACATTTAAATTACATTATGTACAAATTACTTTTGCATAAGATTTAAATAGTTATTTATTTATAATTGTAATTATATCCTTATTGATCGCCTAGGTTCCCCTACGTATTCTTATACAGAAAATTCGAAAGCTCCAGAAGGTTCAATAGGACCTGGAGGGCCAATTGGAAATGAAGGCCCAATTAGCGGTGTTAGTGGCATAGGAAATATTGGTACTCCAAATAGACCAAGCTTTTCTTTTAAGCCGGGCAAACCAGGTATGTTATTAAATTTACTTGAATAATTAACATATTTGTAATTTTAAATACATTAAAATTACATTATTCACGAATTACTCACTTTGCGTAAGATTTTAATAGTTATTTATTTATATAATTGTTATTATATCCCTATAGGTCTCCCAGGTTACCCCACGTATCCTTATACAGAAAATTCGAAAGTTCCAGAAGGTCCTGAGGGGTCAATAGGGCCAATAGGAAATGAAGGCCCAATTGGCGGTGTTGGCGGCATAGGAAATATTGGTACTCCACATAGACCAAGCTTTTCCTTTAAGCCGGGCAAACAAGGTATGTTATTAAAATTATTTGAATAATTAATATATTTGTAATTCTAAATACATTTAAATTACATTATGAACAAATTACTTACTTTTGCGTAAGATTTTAATAGTATTTACTTATATAATTATAATTATATCCCTATAGGTCGCCCAGGTTATCCCACGTACCCTTATACAGAAGATTCAAAGGTTCCAGAAGTTTCAACAAGACCTGGGGGGCCAATTGGAAATGAAGGCCCAATTAGCGGTGTTGGCGGCGTAGGAAATATTGGTACTCCAAATAGACCAAGCTTTTCTTTCAAACCGGGCAAACCAAGTATGCTATTAAAATTACTTGAATAATTAATATATTTGTAATTCTAAATACATTTATTACATTATTCACAAATTACTTACTTTTACGTAAGATTTTAATAGTTATTTATTTATATAATTGTTATTATATCCCTATAGGTCTTCCAGGTTACCCCACGTATTTTTATACAGAAAATTCGAAAGCTTCAGAAGGTTCAATAGGACCTGGTGGGCCAATTGGAAATGTAGGCCCAATTGGAGGTGTTGGCGGCACAGGAAATATTGGTACTCCACATAGACCAAGTTTTTCTTTCAAGCCGGGCAAACCAGGTATGTAATTAAAATTATTTGAATAATTAATATATTTGTAATTCTTAATACATTTAAATTACATTATGCACAAATTACTTACTTTTGCGTAAGATTTTAATAGTATTTATTTATATAATTGTAATTATATCCCTATAGGTCGCCCAGGTTATCCCACGTACCCATATACAGAAGATTCGAAAGCTCCAGAAGGTCCAACAGGACCTGAGGGACCAATTGGAAATGAAGGCCCCAGTGGGGGCGTTGGCGGCATAGGAAATATTGGTACGCCACATAGACCAAGCTTTTCTTTCAAGCCAGGCAAACCAGGTATGTTATTAAAATTATTTGAATAATTAATATATTTTAAATACATATTAATTCTAAATACATTTAAATTACATAATGTACAAATTACTGACTTTTGCGTAAGATTTAAATAGTTATTTATTTATATAATTGTAATTATATCCCTATAGGTCGCCCAGGTTACCCCACATATCCTTATACAGAAGATTCAAAAGCTCCGGAAGGTCCTGAGGGACCAATTGGAAATGAAGGCCCAATTGGCGGTGTTGGCGGCGTAGGAAATATTGGTAATCCACATAGACCTAGCTTTTCTTTCAAGCCGGGCAAACCAGGTATGTTATTAAAATAATTTGAATAATTAATATATTTGTAATTCTAAATACATTTAAATTTCATTATGTACAAATTATTTGCATAAGATTTAAATAGTTAATTATTTATTTATATAATTGTAATTATATCTCTAAAGGTCGCCCAGGTTACCCTACGTATCCTTATACAGAAGAAGATTCGATAGCTCCAGAAGGTCCAGCAGGACCTGAGGGGCCGATTGGAAATGAAGGCCCAATTGGGGGTGTTGGCGGCATAGGAAATATTGGTGGTGTCGGCGGTGTCGGACCTGACGGCCCTGACGGTCCATGGCCAACCGGTTCTCCAGGTCCCGACGGACCGTGGCCTGGTGATCCAGATTATACGCCCGGAGTAAAACCAACAAGAAGACCTTCGTATAAAGGACCGATAAGAAATCAGCCTGCGAGTTATTCATTTGATACAGATAAATATAACTACAATATAATTTCGCAATATAATTTTAAAAACAAAAGTGATTCTTCGTATACAGGCTACACGTTGAAAGATATTGAATTATCGAAATTGTCACATCCGACGAACACGTCGTTATATATAAATCCTAATCAGTATAGACCTCAATACGAAACTCAATCCACATTCCCATCACTCTATGGGAAAAAAGAAAGTAATGACAATATAAAGAAAATCAATTCACTGTTGCATACAGGCTCAACACCGTCACCGCACGAGATCGCAGATGATCAATACACAGATGTGTTAAAACTGAATCCGCAAGACTATGATTATCCGATACATACGGAGCCGCAACAAATAAAGAAACCACCTACAAATGACTTTAAACAATATTCTGTACACAATCGCGGTCAATATCAAAAGTCAATATTCTTTCCGTCTTATAACTCGCAACTACAGTCTCCTAAAGGTTCGAAGCAATTTAATAAATTAGAAGGAGAAGAAGACGCGCTTAATGTGGACGGACAGTATAATAATTCTGCCAATGGAGACAAGAAACCGATTTCTAATGTATCCTTTCAGTCGGATGGACCTTCTGCTCCGGAAAGACAGGTAAATGCACACCTCGAGCAGCCATTCGAGCAGAATCCCGCTCTCGACGCTATCGGGGTTCAGCCGCCCAGCTCCATCAACGTCAAGCCCTTTTCGTTACCTATAGGGCCAAATCCACAAGCATGTCCTTGTTACTTAGTCGAGCCGAATAACAACACAAACGTAGCAACCAGCTCGACTCTCACCCCTATCATTGGTCAGTTGGGATTCATTCCTGTTATCTTCGTACCATACTGTCCTGGCAACGAGATGGACAGCAGTAAGATGAAACTTATGTTCCCGTCCGCTACTCCTGTTCCATATGCATGCGACACATGTGATACACAAGACAGCAAATTCGTTGTAAAAACGCTCGACATTAATCAACTTGGCAATATCGATTATCTCAAAGAAGCATTAAATCAAACCAATCTTGGTTTTTTGAATGTTCCAGTTAAGACCATCGAGCGGAGAAGAAGCAAAAGCAGAAAGACGAAATGATGAGTGTAACACTAACTTATTAAGTTTAAGTTGCAATCGTTCTAAAGAAACAAGCCCATCTTTTCCTGGGAAATAGCTATAAATTTAGGATATTGGCATTGCCCGTCCGTCAGCTGCTGGTTAGTCGATGGATGGCCAAATTACAATATTTCTACTATTTACCGGAATAACCAAAGTCGATAGTATACCATATACAACAGCTTCAAACTAAAAATTGAATAATAGCGAATTTCTTCAGTATTTTAATCTTATAAATTAATGTAATTCCTGTAATTATTTTTCTATCCATATAAAACAGATAATTAATGAATTTTCTGCTAATCTAATTGATTTGAATTGAAGAAATTCAGTATATTATAATTTACAAAAAATTTATCTTGAACATGAAAAATTTTTAATAGATATATATATGTATATTATACATAGAATTCTTCCAATATTATCTTAAAAATTTTATACATATTTTTTATCACTTAAATATACTACACCATATTATTTACAAAAATTATAATCTTGAAAATTAATAGAAATTACAAAAATCATATTAGATAAGATTTATTATAATTATTCAATATTTAGTTTGATGTAAAAGAGGAAGATTTTTCATGAGTGCTATTCCTAGACTCTACATTTCGACACCAACCAATATCCTGATATTTATTATTACGATTTATAGAGATTTAAAATTTCTACCTTAAAACATTTTATTTTCGGTTTTCCAAACAAAGCTAGATTAATAGTATGTATTAATGTATACTTTAGATATGTAGAGATTATTGTAATAAAACAAAAAATTATGTAAATAGTGATTAATTTTTTATTCCTTAAATATTTCAATCATTGCTAATCAAATTATTAAACGACATAAATTTTTATTAAATAATAATTTAAAAGCCTAGCAATAACTAATAAAAATAACTTTAAATCAGTTAACAAAAATAACAAATAATGCCATATTAATAGTAAATAAAAAAGATATTAAATTAAACCTAAATATAATAAAAAAAAATATATATAATGAAATAAAGGATAAGAAATATGTTGTAAAAAATATAATTATAATT